>JASGXE010013930.1:0-11293 GCA_030068105.1 Sinentomon sp. SZTP_YWyxl | reverse complement strand
CGGCACCCGTGTAAACAGGTCGGTGAAAGTACGAATAAAATGGAAGAAAAGATAATCGTGAATCAATTAATTGCATGTTCTCAGAAATTTCCGAGATTATACCCATGTTTGTCACTCATTTTTCAGCCGCATGACGCCATGCGACTTTTCAGAAAAATTGCTGTAAAAGGGGATGGTATTGCGAAATTTACTCCGAGACTTTTCCATATTTAATTTTGATTTGTCAAGAAAGAATGTTACGTCTCCTTCACGCAAATTGAACACACACGAAATTTGATAAGTGTTGGGAGGGGCTTTTTTAAATTTCACCAAAAATCACTTCTGCAGAGGTTTCTGCTCGTGGTTTTTCATAGGTTTTGTCTGGAAACCTTCGCCAACTTTTGATGCGAATTGATCTTGTTTTTGACTGAAATCGCAAAACCACTTGCAATCATTGACCCAAAAGAAAACGCTTGGGAAATGCATTGCAAACGGGAAAAATAAATTGAGGGGGCACACAGCTGATGCATGGGCTTACACACCAACCACATGCAGTTTTTTCACTCTCAACAAGTCTTTTATTTTCTCCGTGAGAGGTCAGTGTTGTGGAAATCATAACTTTAAGGGCACTTTTTAAAAATTCAGTGGATGTTTTCGGAAGCTCTTTCACGCTTGTAATCGATAGTTCAAAATGTAAAATAAAATTTCTTTAAAGAGGTCAACAAGAAGATCAGTAGTTGCTGTATCGCACCCAAATACAACATTGCAGCACATGCAGAACATCATGGTGTGAAATTAATAAAAAAAATGTGTGGGAATAAAAATATCGTAAAAAAGAAGCACTTGGGTCACGAACTAACGTTTTTGCAAGACGAAGAGACAATTATGCAGGGACAGCAGCACCAAACATTCAAATGGAGCGATGAGTTGCGGTGAGCGAAAGGCTATACCTCCTTGTTTCGAACAACCTCAAGACCACAACACCACGAAACAAGTTAAAGGAGTCTCAAAGTTACTTTAGGGCCGTCCAAGGAGGGAAAGAAGAGTGGCACATTCTTGGTGATGGATCTGTAAATGTTTGCCTGTAAATTATTGCTGATCTTTTTTGATTTCCCATTCACGTTGTGTCATGTTTGCATTTATATCGTAAACGAATCACAATTACAATTACAATTAGACGTTTCGAGGGGTTCCACACGACAGAAGCATGTTCAAGGATGGGTAAAACAAATTCGATACAAGCGAGCTTCTCTGCTTGAAGTGTACCGCCATGCGCATAGCATGACCAAGGGCCGCATGGAAGCTAAAACCACCACATCACTTTCATGCGAAGGCCAACTTGCTCTCGTTTGACAAACAGAACACCCACGTATTTTAGTGACAAAATGGACAATAAGTTGCGTGTTCATCTGGCCAATGTGATAATGGTTCTTCTGTTGTTAATTGGGTGCAAGGCTATCTTTTAGACAGATCACAGTTAGTCCGGGTGGACGGGTTTTGTCAACTTCTGTCGCCGTAGCTTCTGGAGTTCCTCAAGGCAGCATTCTTGTGCCATTGTTCTTTATATGCACGATTTAAACATTATTGCAAAATTGGGCATGACTGTCATTTTCTACCAAAATTGACTGTTTATCTGATTGTCCGGGCTTTGTAATCTGACCTAGACGCTTTGTCCGCTTTGTGCACGTCTGCACGTATGGAAGTCAGCGTTCAGAAATAGAGTTCTCTTTCTTTGCTATCAAGGAGTCACGCAGTTAGATGTCAGATATTCTTTGTGTGGCTTCGCGAAATGCACTGAAATAACTGATCTTGGTGTTGTTTTTAAGAATAGACTTTTTGCAGCCTCATCCAGTTCGCTTTGCAGCTTGTTGTTCGCATTGCAGCAGCAGTTGTGCGAAATTCATATCGTTTATCTTGTTCGTATCCTCAACTTGTTAGCATTGCAGCAAAGGCGAATTGATGGTCTTTAATTCATGATGCGAAACTTTGTGTCTTAGGTCAAGGTGTGGTCACACCCCGAACGTGCAATTGTTCCGTATTCCTTCAGGCCAGAGATCCAGTATCATTTTGCAGGTAAGTCTAAACAATTTCTTGTACCAGAAAATGACATAGAAATCATGTGGCATATTCAGTAAAGGTTCCTTCCGAAAAGCTACGGTCACTTCCGTAATCAGCGGACTATTGAATTTTCACTCGAGAGAATTCATATTCCAACGTGAATGGAGAGCATATGGGTCTCAATTTTCGAGATATCTGCAGGTCTCGAAGATTGAGAGAAAGAGCTAAAGATGGGAGAAATGCCTTGGGATGCATATCTCTTCTGAAGGTCGCTAGAATCCTAGAGAACGTGGGCTACGTGTTAATTTTGCGCAAAATTCCGCGGATTCCCAGCTTAAAGAATGCCGGTCAATTCTGCAAACGTTAAAGCCTCGAATTCCGCGAGTTCGGCCAATGAAACCTCTGGCACGGCGAAATTCCCCAGCATCCCTTTTGAATAAATTCCGAAAGGTGTTGATTCTGCGTAAAGAAAACCGCAGCCGGTTTAGAAATTCCCAGATCTTCCAGGTTGCCTTGGTGAGAAGGCAAATCCCCGTGTCTAGCATAATCTCCAGCTCGGACTCCCATGCAAAACCGCAACGGCTGCGCCTACCCTAATTATATCCTAACCAAATCCCGAAACAGATGCAGGAAAGGGATTACGTGTAAAAGAATAGGATTTCCATCTCAATGCAACAGAGATAAGGCCCTGGGAACTGCGAAAGTGAGTTGTCCGATTCCAATGGCTGTATGTCGTGTTGACGTTCTCTATGTTCATGTCGGCTGGTTCCGCATGCTGAGATGTGCATGATCTGGATTCGGTCTGGAAAACCAGTTGAGGAGGTGCTGACTTGCGTAAACGCCAGCGTCAAATCGGAGGAGTTCTGGTCAGCAAGTGACAGTGATTTCTCGATTTTGCATTGATCCAGATCTCTTGAAAAGCCTATCAACACCAGAGGACAAAACCTTTTTCTTCATATAGATTCGAACCCAATTATTTGTACCTCGCTTAGCTTGCCATACTCACACAAAGTTATTGATATTTTAAGCAACTGGTTTCAGCCATCTAATCTTATCTCACATACACACTGAGACCTACTGTGTTTAATCACTGTTTCACGCTTGGATTTGAAGAGCTGCTTTTGTCCTGGTACCTAGGGAAAATAAAAACTAAACTAAAAAAAGCCGATAACATGGCCACCGTTTTTGGCCGTTATACGTAGACCTGGTACAACATCTCTCAAATACGATTTCTGTAGGTCTAAACTTCTCATTCAAAAGTTCACAACCCTGTTTGAACTGCTATAAACTGTCTGGTTATGTCAGATCTTACTCTGCATTACAAACATATCGATAACAACAAAATCCAAATGTTTTTGTTTGTTCAATGATTGCATCGGATTGAAGAGTAGCACAACGGTCACAACGAGGAACCTACCTTCGCAGAGTTCCATCGGTCTGAGTTTTAGCTCCTTCTGCCGCTGACAGCTCTCCTTCCTCATCTCGCATTCCGACTGGTAGAACTTCAGGTCGGATCCGCAAACAGGGTCGGCAGACGGGGACGATGTTTGACAGTCGAACCGGCAGCTGCAGCGTGGCACTCCATCCTGACCGACGTCACAGACTGAGCCGTGCTCGCAGTGGATGTCGAGGCAGACGAAAGGCGGTGGCTGGCCGATCTGGGAGTTGTGGTGACTCACTGGGGTTGTCGGCTGCAGTGGATCTATTGTTCCTAATCATTATGAGAAAATGTTGACATGGTCTTAACTCAGATACGATTATCAACTGGATCTCTGGTAAATTTGGGCGAAATTGTTCGGGAATAATAAATTGTCAATCACTGTTTGCTAGGAATTGTTTCACCTGCACTGCAAAAATCCGCCGGACAATTGCAACCATAAGGGGCAAATATGAACCACACCAAACTGATTCCACGCAACAGAAAATTGACATTCATCCAATGGAGATTCCTTGAAAATTGCAGCCATTTGCTGGTTTTTATTAGATATAACAAATTCGTATAACTGCGAAAGAATTTGCGGTGTGATTTTTTTCACATTTTGTTAACGTTTGCCACCAAAAGTGGTAAAATATTTCAAGGCTGTGACATTTCATTTTTGTTCCTTTTAGTTATACAACTGGTGAACTCTGAAGTGAACTGTAAGTTTATCTTTTTACAGCAGAAAATCATGCGATTTTTTCATAAAAAGTAATACAGAATTGTAGAGGGTTTTTGTCATTCTCGATTTCTGATGTTAATGTTGCAAAACAGTTGCTGTAAAATCAGTGCGTAAACCTTCTAAAACGATAAATATCAATGCCGAAAGGTACTGTTTTGGAAGCTTTTGACCATCTTTCTGTGCCATAACATACCGGCCTTTTTGTCATTTTCTGTCAACGAGCAAGGCAAATGTGAAAAATGTTTGGTTTCCAGAGGAAACCCGTGTGGGCTTCCAGAGGAACATTTTGCCACTTGATAATTTTCAGCGCATAAATCTCGCATGGAGAATCAACCAAAAGTTTCCATTACACAGGAGAGATTTTAAAGTTCTGGCCAAGACAGGAGCAATCGAAAATAGGGCTAAATGCAATTTCACGCCTTTCAGTGGCAAATTTGCCGCAAAAATATCTCGACATTCGTGTAAGGTGCCATGATGCATAAAGCTCTGTGGAAATTGGACGGATCCTGTTTTCGTGAGGCCTATGAAAGTTCTCCCATCTGCCAACCTAATCCTGACTTGACTCACCAAACACTGCTGCTGGAAACTAACCTATTAATCGACAGCGAGACGAGTTCCGATTTCGAGAGTAAAACTGATCCGGTTGCGAAACTAACAAGATGCTGATGCTAAATTGGACTAAACCATTTTGACTATACCCTACCAAGCTATATATACGGGCCTAATCAGATTGCATAACTAATCCTGATTGCGAAACTAACTTAATCTTATCCTTGACTGATAGGGCTTCGAAACTACTTGATTGCGAAACTAACCTAATCCAATCCCAGACTTGTAGGCCTACGAAACTAATCCGATTGCGAAACTGTTCAGGATTGCGAAACTAACCTGATGCTTTTGTTGAATTCGATCAAGTCTAACCCAAACCAGCTACGAAACTAATCCGGATTGTGAAACTAATCCGGATTGCGAATCTAACATAATCCGAAACCAGGCTGATAAGCCTACGAAAGTAATCCCATTACGAAACTAATTCGGATAAATTAACCTTATCCCTGAACATTTTTTGGGAGATCTACGAATGACACAGATTGAGAGATCTACGAAACTAATCCGATTGCGAAACTAATCTGGTTGCGAAACTAATCCGATTGCGAAACTAATCTGGTTGCGAAACTAATCCGATTGCGAAACTAATCTGGTTGCGAAACTAATCCGATTGCGAAACTAATCTGGTTGCGAAACTAATCCGGTTGCGAAACTAATCTGGTTGCGAAACTAATCCAGCTATCCTAGACTGATAGGTTTATACTCGTACGCTTGCAAAACTAACCTAATCCGGTTGCGAATCCCTCCGAACAATCGCCAAAAAAGAGTACAGATATTTCAGCATTCTTCTCGCAGGCCAACATCTGCAGCTCGCACTCGCTGGAATAGGTGTGGAAATCAGACCCGCAGACCGGTTCACTTGGAAGCAGCCCGTTTCTGTCGTCCAACCCATCAATGCTCATGACAGGAGAGATCGGTAATGTGGGACAGCTAGTCGGACAGACGCAGTTGCCATTTTCACAGGTTGCACCGAATTTACATTCAACATGAAGGCACGAATCTGTAAATATATGTCATATTTTTGTTTTGTACTGCTTTTGTCGACAATTTCATACTGTTGTTGAAAGCATTACCTCAAAGAGACAAAACAGGGCCTTATTCTCCATTTACATCACTCGCCACTCAGCTTTAACTCAATAACATAATTCAATTTCAATTTCAATTTATTAAAATTAGTTCACATTAATGGGTGAACATTGTCGCCGTAAGGCCCGTCAGAAGAGGATAAAATCAACAAAATGAATAAACGAACGAGCAGAGAAAAACATGTGCCAATAGGTATGCAAAAAAAATTTTGCCCACCCCCCCGGTGGCCATTTAGAGAACGAGAAGCGGTGAACTTGCCGGGAGAGAATTCCAGTTACGTATGGTGCGCGGAAAAAATGAATTGTTGTGTTGAATTGAACAGACGGATGAATCTTTCGCAACGACGGAGAAGGAATAAGCGTTGTGCATATAGAAATGAAATTTTCGCAACACAAATCTGTCCATTGAATTGGCTGTTCAGTTGAACCTGGGTGCGAGTGGCAATGGAGAATTCGTCTGATGGATGGCCGAATTCCTCATTGCAACTCACCCTGAGTTCAGCTCAATAGACAATTCAATGGATAGATTTGTGTTGCGAAAATTTCTTTTCCATGCACAACACTTAATCCTTCTTCGTCGTTGCGAAAGATACATCCTTCTGTTGAATTGGATTATTGACTTGAACCTGAGGAAGAATCTCAAAATGTTGATCAGAAATTATCTTTTCCTGAACAAAATTGATGAAGCAGTGATAGACGCCGCCTCTTCTAAGGAGGTAACAATATGTTGACACCATCTTTGACTCTTTTTTGCAGGGAATAATTTTGCGAAGACACGATCACACAGTGCGGAATTCTGAGACACGTGCACAAAGGCGGCATGCAAAAATTCAAATTAAAAAGTGACACAAATGCCGCATTGAAAAACTACGTTCCAGAGCATGATCTCGGCATCGGACAGAGAAGACACCGATGCAGGAAGAAGGCGCGCTTTATGCAAATCCGTTAACTTTTTAAAGTTCCACGGAAAACGATTGTTCAAAAAACAATTTAAGAAGAGATTTTTCTTGCAATATGGTGGCGCACCAATTTCCGTGGCATTTTAATCAAGAAAAAATTTCCATCACAGTGCACACAAATTTGGTTCTGTATATGGGCGGCCAAAATCCACCGGCCATAAGTTCAATCCTCAGCAATTTACAGTCCCTCCTGTTTCTCATTGGGCTTTCCATAGCCTTTTTCACATGGGTTCTCTCAGCCATTGCCAATTGTGTCGCGCATTTTTCTTTTTATTCCACAAAATTAAGTGGGAATATGTGGAGTATGAATTGATGTTTTTTGGGAGAACTTCCGCATGTCCGGCTGCATCACTTTTCAGAATGCAACGAGTTCTCCGTCGACTTTTTCCTGACCCTTTGTTGAGATTTTTATTATTATTTTATTATTATTCAATTCTAGTCAATATGTATGACACGTCATAAAATAAGAACATTGTGATCAAATGAAGTAAAAACAAAAAGAATAAACAAACAAAAATGAAGCAAGATGGCAAAGAGTGTGGGTGCTGGTAAACGGTTTCGGAAGGCGAGCAGAAAAACAGAAACAGAAAGGATCGATAAGTCCCCTAAGCAACGAATTCAGAGTAACTCGGTGTTCACCACTTTGAAGAGGACATGCGCAAGTGTTGCTATTGGTGGCATTAGTGAAAGGGGTGGTCTAGTGCGTTCCAGTCTCTTGTAGTGCGTGGGAAAAAGCTATGAAAGTCTGGGTTAAACCTTGACAGGGGACCGCGGATATGAATATTTGCATGGGTTCTACGTGTAGCCGTTTTCTGATAGGCGGTAACAGAAGGGTTGAAGCACCTGACAGAACATCCGAGAAAAGGGCAAGCCGCCTGTTTTTCCTTCTGAAAAACAGGCGGCTTGAATTGAAAAAAAAAAACAGGCGGCATTCAATTTTTGAATGCAGCGAAATTGTCAAATGTTTTCTCATTTTTTGTCGAAGGTGCAAACCGAAGTTACTTAAATTCTCATACACGTCAAATAAAGTCAATTCAGGAGACGTATTGTTAAAAGCTATGCAAGCAAGGCATAGCTTGTAGTACAGCTGTCCTGAAAGCCATTGGGCCGATTTTTTAAACGTAGCCAATCTTTTGGGCCGCGGATTCTTTTCTTTTTGTGCACAAAATTGCATTTAAAAAGAAAATAATCCGCGGCCTAAAAGATGGGCTTCGTTTAAAAAATCGGCCCATTCTGTTGCTATTTTCATCAATGGGCAAGCTCAACAATGAATAAACTCAACAATGGACAAAGTTTCTTGCTGTATTGCATGCCTTGGTGATTTCCAACAATGGGGCCGCAACAATGGGGCAGGAGAGAAACGCAACAATGGGGAAGACGGTCGCCATTCTGGCATGCGGCTGCATAATCTCATTGCCACTCATTGTCACTCAACAGTTAATTCACAAGTTGGATGTGTTTCGCAACAATGAAAAAGAGTGGAATTGTCACGGAAAGGGAAATTAAAAAAGCAAAATATTTCCACGACGGACGGTTGGATTGAAGCCGAGTGAAAGGAATGTGGGGATTACTGCCGGCATTCTCGTTGGACGATTTCATTTTACACCATTCAGGGTATAAATTGTTTTTTTTTCGCCTTCTGCATTGTTGAAACTAACAACTGCTTGCCCTGTAGAACTCATTAGTCTAGCAGTTCGTTTTTTAAAAGAAATAATTTAAAAATTGGCATAGAAAGGAAATTATGTAAAATTGTATGAAGATCTTCCTTCGATGAAAGGCCGCTCAAATATGAATGAATGAATGAATTGACTGTATTTGAGGGAATTTCCCCTTCAGAAAAGAACAATGACGAAGAGTACACCAATGTAAACAACAATTAAATAAGTCGACGACCAGACCACAGCTTTCGAAAGGCAGAGTATATTGAAACTACCAACAACTACCCATGGACGGAGAAGATATTAAAAAATATACCACCAGTTACAGACAACACGTGGAGCAATCTTCAAAATATTCTTACAACTAGTGGGTAGTCCAAACAATGGCGGAATGCATTGTGCGTGGGAATCAAAGTTTCTCTTTGAATTTGAACCGAAACATCACGTATAGCGTTCTCAACTTGTGTTCGGAGAAGCCCACTCGATGTCAATTCCCCGAATTCCCGTCATAAGGGAATCTGCAGAACTTTTTGCGTAAAATTTTGTCCATGCTCTCCGGCTATTCCAAATTCTTATCCACCTCTCTGCAATTGCGGCAACGGTCTTCCAGCTTCCCCAGGACTGCAGATCGCCTATAAGTTCAATCACACCTCATTGAAATGCTTTTGCCCTGTGGAAATGCGGTATTTCGCCCACCGGAAGTACCACCGAAATAACAGAATGACATTCACCGAAATACAACTGTCGTTGAAACGCCAGGCTCATTTGGTCCAGAGTCGACCTTCTCAATCTTGAACCCCATTGTCGTTTGCCAGCGAAAACCGACCATCAGGCAGGGCATATCTTTATCCAGCGTTCCGGAAGAAACCGCAAGCCGCCATAGACCATCCGCTATGCGGCACCACATCTTGAATTATTCATTCCGTTCTCCGTCCGACCTCCTTTCCGAAATATATGAAAGATGCCTTTCTTATACGACTGCACAGCAGAGAGGGAATGAGGAATTGTATGCATACGTAATGAGCAATATTTTAGGAAATACATGAGATGATACATCATGTATTGTATTTTATTACCGCTCGCTGCATAGTTCACGACTGCTGAACCCTCACCATCGCTAGAAGAAATAAGGGCACATGCCTATGAAGCTCATTGCGTGTTAAGAGTTTAGCGTCAGGAATCATTGCCATAAATGTTCCAAGAAACATCTTGGAACAGGCAACTCATTTTGCAACATGATTTTCTCAGTAGCGCTAACCTTCGCCTGTTAACCACTGTTGGGTAAGCCAGGACGATCAGTACAGCACGCCACTGCCAACGAAGTCTGCATGGTGTAGCATCCCCAAAAATTGTTTTCTGCCTTCATCTAACCCGATATTTCGACAACTCCTCCCCAGAATCTAAAGTGTCGGAAACCCTCAGCGCCGATTATTATTGTTGTCGTCAAACATTGCCCGGTAACCTCTTCATTCGGAAATGTACTTTCAAATCTCGAGGAACAATCGCTGAAAATTGGGTTTCACATGGTGACCGGTGTTGCATATGCCACAACAAAGGAAATGGGTGCATTTGTGTTGGATTCATACCGGTTAGAAAAGAGTAACTCAACCCACTGGGAAACAAACTGAACTACAAATGGGATTCCAACAAAGAAAACGGGTATATTGTGTTGGATTCATACCGGTTAGAAAAGAGTCGCTCAACCAACTGGGAGACAAACTGAACTACAAATGGGATTCCAACAAAGAAAACGGGTATATTGTGTTGGATTCATACCGGTTAGAAAAGAGTTGCTCAACCAACTGGGAGACAAACTGAGCCACAAATGGAATTCCTACAAAGAAAACGGATATATTGTGTTGGATTCATACCGGTAAGAAAAGAGTCACTCAACCAACTGGGAGACAAACTGAGCCACAAATGGAATTCCAACAAAGAAAGCGGGGGTATTTGTGTTGATTCGGACCGGTGAGAAAAGAGTCACTCAACTCACTGGGAAACAAAATGAGACGCAAATGGGATTTCAGACGGGATGCACAAATTAAAATCAGGGATTTTGCGTAAGGCAGTGATGAGGTAGGTGCAGAACAGTTGCGTTAGAAGGCGTTAAAAAAAGATCTCGTGGGTTCTGTGAATCGTGTTCAGCAATGTGATGTTCATTGTGTGCGACGCAGTAACATTAATTGTTCCCTGTACCGGAATCATGGTAATTAAAAATGTCTAGAACGAATCCCTGATAGACAATCGGTGGTGTAAATCAAGTTTCGCATAGTGATCTGCATTGCATTCGACGCAGAAAAACAGTGGTTACTTGAATTGGATTCAAATTGTTGAAAAATATCAATCGAACCGGGACCGGTGACTGAGGCAGAACGAACTGAGGCAGAATTGGACTGAGGCAGAATTTTCGCATTTCTGGAGGCTGATTTTTTTCATTTCTGCGGGTTAGGTTAGGCCAGGTTAGGTTAGGTTAAGTTAGGACAGGTCTAAGCTACCACCTCCAAGCAAAACCTCCCTCCAAAACTCCCTCCTTTGTCCAATTCTACCTCAGTCCAATTCTGCCTCAGTCCACTTCTGCCTCAGTCCGTTCTATCCCAGTCCCCCGATCCATCGAACCCCTAGGAAACAATCGGCGCTGCAAATCGTGTTCCGCATTGTGATGTGTATTGCATACGACGCTAAAAATTAAGGGGTTACTTGAATTGGAATCAAGTTGTCGAAAAATATCTCTCGAACCCCTAGGAAACAATCGGCGCTGCAAAGTGTTGAGGGGGTTGGGTTTGCTA
>JASGXE010013929.1:0-12786 GCA_030068105.1 Sinentomon sp. SZTP_YWyxl | reverse complement strand
TTAAAACATCAAACCAACAATCCACTCAAAATCCCTGAAGGAACAGAATTGATTTCAGCTCTGTACCTTCGGCAGATCAATTCGAGACAGGCAATCCTCCTTGTCCATCTGCTGCCAGAGGAGATACGGGATTCACCGCCCAAAGTTCACACATGCAGCGCTTGCTGCATCAGGTTGACGCGAAAGGGACAGGGGTCCTGAGTTCGTTTACCTCCCGCGACTTTGAAGAGGGAGACAGCTGATACGGGAGCCATGCAAGATGATCATACCTACGTAGGTACAATCGTGAGCAGATCGGTTCTTGTGCATTTCAAAACAGAGACATGCGATCGCAACACAGTTATCCTTTCCCTGCAGATGTGGGGCTGGGGCAGAAGGAGATTCCGACCACCTCTTTTCGAATCGGATTGCAATGACATATACGAGTTGGCGCCTGTCCCACTCGCAGACCGTTCCCTCGATCAGGGATACTGCAGCTCTTCGCAGTTTGGTCTCTGTGCATTGCAGTCTTTACAGCCGTCGCATCCCAGCCACAACATACATCAGTCTGTGATGCCCGAGGTCAGCAGAGCTTACTTCCTTCCGTGCCTTTTGTCCAGATGCGAAATTTGCACAGCTGAATCGGCAACAGGAGCCTCTGGAGCGGAAGAGCATGAAAGTGCTGCCCTTCACGGGAATCCGCGAACGCGGGAGGGAACTCTGGTGCAGTCGGGAGACCCCTGGGTGTGCAGCGCGAGGCGGAAGGATGCTCCGGATCGCTCGAGGCTCACACGCGCACCGGCGTGGCCCTGCGGCGCGACGCGGCGGAAGCGCGGTGCTTCAGCGAAAGATTGGCGCCCCTGAGAGCGTATGCAAACCCGCAATGCACCTATGCCTAGATGTGTACATAACCCCTCATTTGCCCCTGCGATGTTGCCCCTGCAGGTATGCAACCCGATCTCCCATAAGAGCCCATGTTATCCGTCAAATACATTCTATATGTGTCTCAATGTTTGCACCAATTAAGTAAACCATGGCAGAAAATGGGCCAAAACAATGATATGTACACGTTCATCGCTAAAAACCCTCGTGCTTGTGCTGTTGGCAAAGGAAGCGCCGATTGGTTATTGCCAAGATTCATGAGACCCACCGTATGTGATTGCTGTCTGAAGCGTTTTTATATGGCTTGCTCTTGCTGTTCGGAGTTTCAGACAATTCGGACTGAAGACCTGCATAAATATGCAACAAATAATTTGGGACTTGAGCGTTTGCTTCTCGAGCGTTTTAGCGCACCACTCTGCATGTGGACTGACAATAAAAATTATTCTAGCAACAAATCAGACGGACCTTTCAAGAGCTTTTTCGACCTTCGGCCTGATGGATTTTGCGATATCTCCGATCTGCGAAAGGAATGAGTAGTGAGCAGAGTATCGAGTTCGATTGCCGACGTGTAGTTTTCTGCGGCTTTCAGGCAGCTGGACATAGGTTTCGTGCTCTGAATATTCGTACTTCTGAGGCGTAGCAAAAAGAACATTCGAAATGTAGGAATATCCTGTCAGATTGCCGGCCAACGTTGTTCTTGAAGTGTAACCAGTGATCAATGTGTCCAGAACCTTAAAATGTGTGTCACAATCATCAAAGAACAAATTAGGTACTACTCAAAATCTGTGTCGAGCCTTTTTTGCAATCATATCATACCGCGATGAAGTTGGGAGAAAAGGCATCGCAATCGTTTACGAGTATGTTAGAGGTCAACCAAGATTCACAACCGGCGACAAGACGAGGTGTGTGTATGTCAAAAAGAGAGGCAAACTGCTGTGATATATTCTAAACACTTCCGAAGTTACTCATTAAAATCATTTTCAATTAAAATCAAAAGCTGATTTCCTGGAGGGGAAACTTGCCGTGGCTGAAATTTATCTTTCGGCTGAAAGTAGGATCCCATCACAATATCATTTTGCTGCGACTTAGTTATGACCCTTGTTTGTGGTGCTCTGCTTTTTTCGGGTGAACCAGAAGGAGGAGGAAAAACTGACTGAAATTACCATGTTAAGGGCACTTCCCCACTTGGCAATGGGAGGAAGCCCGCTGCTCATCCTTACAGATATTTGCCTAAAAAATCTTAGATAGTGATAAGTAACTAAAGCGATTTACATGAAGGCCTTCACGGACCCAACAACGTTCATGCGGCAGGAAAAAGTTGCAGGCAAGAAATTTTAGGCAGCAGTTCAAAACAGTACCAAGTTTCGCAACAGATGCTTGATGGATTATTCAAGAAACAGTGGAGTTTGGATACAAAGTGATAGCAAAGCAAAAAGAAAAATGCGCAATTCCTTGGCCAGCTCATCTTCGTGCACCATTGCAGCCAATTGTTGATCCCAACGTGAAATATGATTGACCTCGGAACACAGCCCAAAATGCTGCGGACCGATGGCAGTTCTTTCGCAACATGGGCAATAGTCCCTCCAGAAATGCAAATCACTGCCGCTCCACTGCTCATCGAAAGATTGGAATTTCTTACCATGGAGTCCCCAGTGATGACAACTGCTCAGGCAGTGGTTGGTTTGGTGGCGACAATTGTTTTCATCGTTAGCTCATTGAAACGAAAAAAACGTGAAGCCGTGATTTCATCCACAATTTCTGCAGGCACAGGAGGGCTTGCGACGGGGGAGGAGGGTTTCGGCCATGGTAGGTATTTAGAAAGAAGCAACTTGCAATTCGCCTCTTCGAAAGTCGATCAACTTGTGGCATGCGCCACTGTCGCGGCTTCGCGGCTCCCGCAAACAGTTCAGCCTACGTCCCTAAACCTCAACATCGACAGCTTTTTGCTTTCTGAACATTCATCTTTGGGCACCACTTAACCTTTAAGTGTCTTTGGTACACACAGTGAATGACGTACCGCGATGAAAGTAATCAAAATTTGGGAAGATTTTGAAAGCCCCAAAATCACCCCTTTGACGGGGAAAAACAGACCTTTCACATTGCTCTTGCTCTCGGTGATGAAAAACGGTCCTGATGCAAAATTATCTGTCGATGCAAAATTTTCTGCAGAAGCAAAATTTTCTGTAAATGCTGAATTTTCTGTAGATGCTAAATTTTCTGTAGATGCTAAATTTTCTGTAGATGCTAAATTTTCTGTAGATGCTAAATTTTCTGTAGATGCTAAATTTTCTGTGGATTTGCTAAATTTTCTGTCGATGCTAAATTTTTTGTAGATGCAAAATTTTCTGCAGTTGCAAAATTTTCCGAGTTGCCAATTTTCTGTAAATGCAAAATTTTCTGTAAATGCAAAATTTTCTGTAGATGCTAAATTTTCTGCAGATGCTAAATTTTCTGCAGATGCTCAATTTTCTGTGGATGCTAAATTGTCTTGTAGATGCTAAATTTTCTGTAGCTGTAAATTTTCTGCAGATGCTAAATTTTCTGTAGCTGTAAATTTTTTGGTGAGGCCAGTGTCTGGAAGTGTCGCATTATGACATCTGTTAAAGCCAATATTAGGTTGTCTGGAAGTGTCCCATATCTTAGTCAGTCAGTCAGGTTCGTTGGTTTTATAATTGCTTCTGATGGAAAGTCACTACTCTTTTGGGTGTTAATGGAGAACCTATAATAAGCCGTATACGTAGGTATATTTAGGAAAATTTCAGACAAAACGGTCTCAATTGACGTCTATAATGGGCACCAAAATGGCCTTACCATAACTGCCAGTGTGTATTTTCCTTGCTTGATGAGCAGTTTGAACTGTTTTTCTTTCTCGACCATTTGTTGCTTTCCACCTTTGTCGATCAGGCCCAAACTGTGGTAATATTCGCTCGGAGCAAAGACAGCCAATTCAAAACTGGGACTGCATATGATTAGACCTGCGCGTGAAGAAGGAAAAATGGAATTTGAAAAGTGTTGGGAAAAACAACGACGCGAAAACAATTTTGAAAAACTTCTTTAAACATATTATTGGAAACATTCAGGAGGTAAAGCTACGATTTTGGTGTCCCATTTCAGCAGTGATTGATGTAGTTTCACGCATTACGCGATTGTCATGTGTTTTGTCACGTGTTTCCCGAAGTTGCCTTTGATTAAATGAGCTCCTATTTTCGAAGAGTTTTCGCGATGAGTATGAGCAGTCCTGAGAAAGAATAGAATTCACACCAAACATTCAACTGCATCAGCAACCAGCGACAACGCTCAGGACCCCTAGTTCAGGATTAAACTAGAGGGCTCCCCTGTAGTTCATGCGGCCCAATTACCTAACAAATGTGATTGTTTCACTGCTTCTAAGTTCCATTAACCTTTCAAGTTTATCTTGGAAGGTGTTATTCCACCGTGATTGGAAGCCATTCTGTTCATATCGTCAATCTTCAAGCCGAGCGAAATGACATATTTCCCTGAAAGTGGAAAAACAATAATTAACAAAATACTGACATTTTTCTGCGAAAGCGGAAAAACAATAATAAACAAAATACCTACTGACAAAGCGGAAAAACAATAATAGACAAAATACCTACTGACAGCATTTTCCTGCGAAAGCGGAAAAACAATAGATACCAAATTCACAAAACACTGACATATTTTCCCGAAAGTGGAAAAACAATGCTCAGACATTCAAAATACCCGGGCCATTGGAGATTTTTGTCAGACTTTTGAAGCGCGGGGCAATGTTATTCCCCAACTCGTAAGCGCTGTTAAATGCATTCCTTCATGTAATGTGTTTTGCGGCGCATGCGAAATGGGGAATTACATTACCCCGTGCTTTAAAAGTCTGAAAAAATCGCCTATGTCCCGGGTATTCAGAATGGCCCTGTATTGGTGATAATTAGTGAAATACACATGCACCCGCTTTTTATCAATGAGCGGATAAACCTAGAACAAGAGACAAACTGGTTTGGAAAAGGGATGGCCCAGAGGAAGCATGGACACAAATTTGGAAAACCGCTATTTCGCCCTGAAAAGTGATTGTCCGAATTCACCCGAAATGATTATACCCAGTTAGAAGAATTACGGAATCAAACTAGAACATCCCACGGATGTTCACAGCACCATGTGGTGGTATTTGTGACTCCGCATGATGGAAAATGTTTGTTTGAAATTGAAACAACTCCGCTCGCTTGCGCAACGGCGGAGATTTCACCTGGTGATTAGACCAGCAACTGAGATTCAATAATTTTTTGCCGTGCCGTGAAATAGTTCGTTATCGGGTCAAAACTGCTTTCGTCGTACACTGAGCTGGATTCACTCGTGAACTTGGTTGCATCTCTCGCTGAACTGGCCATCAGTGTGCAATGTTTCTGGTTTGAAGCTTTTTGCCATTTCCATCAGTGCAGTTCCGATTCTCTATATGTTTTTGGTTCTCCATTAATTGGAGGTGAGTTGATTTCATAATTATTTTTCGGAAGTCGAGGTAATTGTTGGTACAAATAATAACCATTGGTTTTCCGTGGGAAATTCCTTTGAGGCTATGCGGGGAAAGTCGACGAGATTTTATGGGAATTTTAGGGCAACAGAGGATAAGTTGATTGGCTCAAGAGCAAGAGAGAAACCATATATTGAGAATTCAATTTCAAATTGGACCAGTCAATTTAAAAGTTTGACATGGACTCAATTCATTCAGATGCCCTGAATTCAAATTTTCAAAAAGAACTCAAATTTCAAAAGATTCAATTCATTCCGACAGTTTAGATTCAGCTAATTCAGATTTCTTTCATTCGAATCAAATTCATCTTTTCCAGGAATTCACTCAATTATGATCAGATTTTTTTCATTTAATGGGGAATTCTTCAGTGTTTTTGACAGCATTCAATGTCATTGGATAAAATTTGTAGAGGCAATTTCTTTGCAAACAGTTCACTGGGTTCATTTCAGTTCCGAGTTCATTTTCAGTTCATTTCAGAAAACATTTCACGGAAGATAGCATTTCAGTGGAAGAAATATATTCGGAGAGCAGATTGAGCTATTTTTGAGGTCAATTTTTAGCAGATGGCATAATAAAGGAGAACTTGAGAAATATAGAGAACTTGAGTGTGGTGTTTGGCAAAAATTCAGTCCACAACTTTGATACATACAGAATAGATTTGGGCATTTTGGGGATGTTTGCAAAAAAAATTTTTCATGTTTCTATCACAAAAGAGAATGGGAAGATTCACATTGCTGTTGGTTAACATTGCCAATGCAAATCTATATTTTTCAGTTCCGGTTACACACCATAACAAGGGGCCATCATCCTCAAAATCCCATATCTGATGGAATACTGCGCCTTATGACTATCAACTTCCATTGTTGACAGTTCCGGATTTACAATCTTGCACAAAAGTTAAGTTTTCCTACTATCAATCAATCAGTCTGTTCACCACTTGAGTGCCATGCATCTGTCTGCTGCTTTGCAAAAATACAGCCAAGGTCATACCGTAACAAGAACAGTTTTCAATTCCTTAACAACTTTCTGCGACTGTCTCTTCATCATCAACATTTTCTGGACCTGGTGTTCTACACCTGGTGGTGTAGACCTGGTGGTTTAGAAAAACAAACAAATTTCTCTCAAAAAATTTGCCGAAAGACGTGACACTGTGCGAACGCTTTCGTCCCCTTTTTGGAAATTGCAAGTCTGCCACAGTGATCGAACAGCAGCCTGCAAGTTGTCAGTTGGCAGGCCCAACCAAGCTCAGTCGATTTTTATTGAATTGCAAAAGCGTTTTGGCAACGGACCACCTGTACCAAAAAACAGGGTAGCCCATAAAGTCTTTGGCCACAAAAAAGTGAAAATTCGCATCATGGTTTGTGATCTGAAACGTTTTTCCAGCTCTAAACACTGACATCAATACTTTTACTGGAAATTGTGGTCCCGAATAAAGTGTGTTATCCGTGGTTTGAGCGAGAAAAAACTAAAAAAAAATTGATAAAAACAGCAAATTAAAACTTTTCCCATGGCCAAATAATTTTGGCCATCCCTGTAAATTCACATGTTCCGTTCCAATAAAATGTCTGGATCTGATGGTTGGAGCTCCAAAATGTTTCAGATGACCATTTTTCACACCCCATTTCATTTGGAAAAATTGAAATTGGCCAATGACTTTTGGGCCACACTGTGTAGGTACTGGAAGCGATGTTGTTCTCCGCAACGTTCAACAGACCCAGCGCAGTCAATTACGAGTTACAGGTATCAGCCTGACGGAATTAATGTCCCTATATTCACATGTGCAAAATTGCGATTGTTGACATTTTATCAAGAACTCCTGACCGAGGTCAAAATATGACACCTCCAGAAATCCCTGTTGCAATCTGGCATTTTAATTTCTGCTGCATGCAGTGAGTAGAACGAAAGCAAAAAAGTATCGAAGACAACGGTCAATGGCAAAAACACTTGAATATGAGTATATAAGTACATTAATTCCGTCTCGACTACACAGGAGGGTACCCCATTTTACAGATTGGCGGCGCAGCTTTAGGTACCTCTCCAGAAAAGACAAAGTAAAAATAAAAATGAGTTCATCATGGATAACCATAACACAACAGGCCTTTTTACCAGCGTACGAAACTCCAGCAAGGTAGAAATCATTTTGTCGATAAGCTTCGAACATTTGAAAAAATTGGACCAGCAACGAATGCAAATTGACTGCGATCTGATCGTCGTTGCTCTCGTAGCAGCTTTTATCGGATGCAAAACTATATCCTGTGATGGATTAGAAATAAGGATCAGACGGAAAAGAAAGCAGCTTTCGACAAAGTTCGAATTTCGATGGGTTTGAACTTTGAACATGTCGAGTAAATCACTGCAACAAGAGGCATGTCGCTTCGCTGCATGTGGAATGAAACTCCAGCTGGACAGCGGACACAAGTTCGCGGGAATGAGGGGCATATATTCGGATATTTTCCGCAACTGGTGGCGGCGCTCTCATAGGGTATCTGAGAACATGTGTTCCTATGGAAGAGAGATCAAGAGAGTAGGAACCTACCTGCTGATTTTAACCTTTTGCTGGGTAGGATAATCCGAACGAGAGCGCCATCCCTCTTGTTGCAATAATGCCTTATTGGTTTCTGTTAATGCCAAAGAATAGAGAAAGATTGGAGTGGTTGCGAATGCAATGCTTTTTAGCGGCACGCGGAAATGAACCAACATCAACAACACCATCTGTGAGCAAACCTTCGAAACTTCGAGCAACATTTTTTCAAAACAGTTGAACTCCGAACCCGGGACATCTTTTACCTTCCGGGAAGCAGAGAAACGTGGCAGGAACGTTCCGCCGGAACATGCAAACACTTGGCTGTGACACGTGGCTGCCATTTGGATATGATCGGTGTGGCACCACGGTGCTGGCCACTGTAGCAGGAACATGGCGTTCCCCCATGGCAGCGATGTGTATGTCCACCGTGGTGGGGACATGGAATGCTCCCGTGGCGGGAATGATATTTTCCACACTGGAACGAGACAAACCTCCGTGGCAATCACGTTCCTGTCACGGTGGTATGCTACGTTCCTGCCACGGTGGAGAAACACATCGCTGCTATGGGGGAACACCATGTTCCTGCTACAGTGGCCAGCACCGTGGTGCCACACCGACTATATCCAAATGGCAGCCACCTGGCACAGACAAGTGTTTGCCATGTTCCGGCGGAACGTTCCTGCCACGTTCCTCTGCTACCCGGGCTCCCTCCACAAAAGACGCTTGAAATTCTGTGCTCTAATTGCTCTAATTTCAATATTTGCGGGTACAGATACGCGCTTGCGATCTGACAACTATTGCCATCTTGGCTCAAGCATCATGAAAATGACAATGAACATTGAGCCTGCGTGGGCAACCATGTCAAAAGCCTTTACGCAGGAATGCAGTTGACCGATTCTCCATTGCAACTCATCCTCAGGTTCATAACTCAATGTAGCCAATTCAATGGGGAGATTTGTGTTGCAAAAATTTCATTTCTCTGTGCGCTACGCTTATTCCTTTTCCATTGTTACGAAAGACGCATCCGTCTGCTGAATTGGCTGATGATTCGATTCGAACCTAAGCTGAATTGAAATGGGGAATCCGGTCGAGTGTCAACAATAGTGTTCATACTGCAGTGACTGGTTCATATCTTTGTCCAGCGAAACCGTGAAGCAATAATTGGAAAGCTTATTGCCGTTCACAAGAGCGATTCCTGAGGAATCCGAATTCGTTAGAGTTGTGCACTTGTAGGTATGTATGGAAAGTAGATAGGTGTAAAATGTGGTAAAATCTATGTGGTGGGTGATCCGGAGTGGAAAACCAATCTCTTCACGACTTTGAGCAGCTCACATCACTGCAAAAAACTCACGGTTGCAAGGTTGCTGAACAGTTTTGTGGACGTACCTAAAATCCCAATAACACTTCCTTGTGGTACGCCAGAGGTGACAGGAGCATCCTCGGATGATGAGCCGAAATAAACGGCTTCAGATCAAATTTGCTGGAAGGATTTTGGGGCCTTTGACGGCCCTTAATCCACAATGGGACATTTTTCAAATTTCTGCTCTTTAATTTCGGTGTCAGCAACATCTCTAATAAGCATTGGCATGCCTTTCAGAATCATACCATGAAGATGATATTGCCATGACAATTTATGTCATAAATAATTAAATTATTTGTCGATTAAGATAAAAATGTTATTTTTGTTATTTTTGTCATTATTTTGTTGCCATTTTTAATCATCACTTTTAGCCTTTAGGTCTATTGATCATCTTGTTGCTTGCAAGTTCTGAACAAAACCTAACCAACCAGTCCCAAGCGGAGAATCAACATACAAGACGGAATGCGTGTTTGTCCATGCAGTTTCTCTTTCCGAAAGAACGAACGTCGAAGTGCTGTCTTTAGCTCTGGCGACGGAGAACGGACCATGTTCAACGAACAAGCCGTACAGGGAAGACGTTCCAGGACCACCGTTGAGCCACAAGGTGATTGGCGCACTGCTAGGATCGACCTGAAAATCAAAATTTTGCAGACATTTCTCAATCCATCAAATCCATTCAACATCCATCCAATGCTCAATGTTCAACATTCATCCGTAATATTCATCAACATCAACGAAAAGTCCAGCAGTTTTGCCAGGATTTCGAAATTGGGGGGTGTGAAGATTTCTATTGGTCTTGTCCCGGTGAAGGATCTGAGCGCAGGCGTGACGGGGGAATCGGGGTCTGGGGCAGCGCCCCAGCGGGGTACCTCTACGAAGGGGAGAGCCACTGACGGGGGGCTGGGGGAACGAAGCTGAAGAAATTTTTGAAATGTACCTAAGTGTTCATTTTGGGTGCAAAATTGGTTTTCGAGGCCAAATTTCCCACCTGTGTCTTGTTGGCAGCCAGAGCCAGCCACACAGTTTCGAATCACCATCCTCGCCATGATGTTGGCCAATTTTTCTAGGGGGTGTACGTAATTTTCTGGGGGTGTAGACACCCCTAGGGGGGTCTGGCAAAAACTACTGGATAAGTCACGGTCTGCTTCAGATTTTTATTTGTACCCATTTCCAGGTTGGAAAAAGTATGTTTCATCGCAGTTCGCAGAAAATCGTTGAATCATCGTCCCTGTGGTGTGGAGAGCATGACTGAAATGTAAATTTGACCACTCGGCCGCATTCGATGATGCTGCACATTTTGCATCCACCAATCATTACAATCAACCTGTTGACCTCACAATGCTTGGGAAACTCCTTCGTCGTCTTCGCATGGTCTTGGTTTGTGCCAACAGCTCAGTTGCGCTTTTCAAAAATGACACAGTTTTCTCATTGAGCGTGATGATTTTCGCGAAACTCCGATAATGTCGGCACGACTCTCGTCACGGCTTTTTTGTAGAATTCATATTGAAAGACTTCGAATGGATTGATCGAAAAACGTTTTTGGTGGTAAACTATGCGGTGTGGTGTTCTTGTCGCGTATCTATGCAGTTTCCTTCTTGTTAGAAATTAAAGTTTTAGATTGGATGCAAGAACTTTGCCAACAAAGTCACGTCTGCCAAACCTGACTGAACAAAAATTCACCCCATCTGGGCTATTGTTTGTTGACAACCTCAACTTTGTGCGTCCATCAAATTGGTCAACAAAACGACAAACGTCAGCGATATTGGCCGCTCCGACCGTAGCTGATAATTGTGAAGTTTAATCAAGAGTTCAACCACCAATCCAATGATTTTCTGTGCGGAATTCAATATCTGGCCATACTGAATCCTGGCTGCGAATTATGAAAAAGTAACAAAATCCAGAGTTGCACTTGTTTTATGTCATCATTTTTCTGTCACAAAATCCGAAACGAACCGTTCAGCAGACGTCTACTAAGCAAACTTGTTTTGGCAATAACAATTGCAGATTCGGCCAGTTGAACCGATGGTCCAGTGGCAGCGATTTATCTTTCCTTCATTTCTTGAATATTTTTTGTCAAAAGTTTGGAAAGAGAACAAAACCGGAGCAATGAACCCACACAAAAATGTGTGCTGTCAGATGTTATGGGGTAAGAAGGTCTGGTTTGAAGTAGGCCTATTATAGGATAATAAGGTCATGTCAGTCAGGCTTGTTTTTAGCTGGGTACAATAATTTTTCATTGGTTTTCTTTTCATGCCATGAGTCGGTGCAATTTCGGATTTTGGTGCGTTTGTAAAATTTGCACTGAACTTGCAATGCAGCGCGTGCACATTGAAATGCAGCTTGCAATGCAGCGCGTGCATATTGCAATGCAGCTTGCAATGCAGCGCGTGCATATTGCAATGCAGCTTGCAATGCAGCGCGTGCATATTGCAATGCAGCTTGCAATGCAGCGCCCGTGCATATTGCAATGCAGCAGCGTCTTTTTTGAAAATTTCGCATAATATTGCTTGCGCCATGCAGGCAATGTTGGGATTTCGCACGTGATAGATTGTTTGAGTTTTCAGGAACGATCTCTGCAAAAAACAAAGACAACTCACTTTTGTTGCAGGCACAAACCAGAAAAACGAGTTTGAATCACAAGATTTGTTGACAGTGAGGAAACCACTGAAGCCCTTCACACCACCAAGCACAACTGTGGACAACTGGAGAGCTTTCTCAATATCTCCAGCCTCGATCAACGGAGTCAGTATCAGTTCATTGCCGACATCGCTGGCCAGTGATGGTAGATCGGAGGTTCTGACAACGGTAAATCCCTGGCAACCAAGCCAGAGAATCAAAATAAAATCTGCAAACCCCATGACGATTTAAACTATAGGTGAGGAAAGAAATTTACAATCTGTGTAAAATAAAAATATTCAATCCTTAAGAGTAAGGAAGTTGAATAAGGTCAGAGTTTTTAATGGGGGATGGCCCGCGCCAAGTGTGTTGCATGCATGTCAGGGGCAAGTAACGTCACAATGACGTAATGATGACGTCGCTATGACGTCACCAATGACGTACAATGCATTGCAAACTTTCTCTGGGATAAATGACTCATCCTCATGATCGTGGGTGAGCCTTAATTCCAAAGGAGTTTCGGGGAAACGATCTGGTATGACGCAACGCTTGATCTGAATCACTCGATAGTAATGAATGCCCTAGAAGTGTCCTAGGCTACCCAGCCCCTCCCCGTCTAAGCGCGCCATTGTGGTCTATTGCGGGACTCCCTCGCTACCTCCCACGATGAAGACCTACCCTGGGGCTTTCCACCCTTAAGCCGCTTCGGGACAGGGACCGTCAGGCCAGTCGTCGCAATCCCACCACAGCCTAGGGGATTCGCGCCCCAGGGAATCTTCACTTTCCTCCGTCAGCAGGCTCAGTTCGCCCTTAACTGGCAAGAGCGTAGGTCCGTCACCTCGACTCGCCAGTGGCCAAATGGCAACGTCTCCATCGCTGCTCGGTTTGATATATCAAAATGAT
>JASGXE010013928.1:0-12356 GCA_030068105.1 Sinentomon sp. SZTP_YWyxl | reverse complement strand
GCATTGAGGTGCAATCTTTGATCTAATTTGAGCAGCCACAACATGAAGATTTCTGGTCAAGTGAACTCATGAATGTTCCAGTCACTTAACCGGACCATAAAGAGAAAGATTGAAACCAACTTTCTTGCAACCGACCCACAAATTTCCGAGTTTCTGCGGCGAAGGAAAATCAAAATGCTTCTCCATACCCGTTGTGTAGAAATTACCAATCGCTTTCCCGTTCATTTCATTTGTTATCAGACACGTTTTTTATAATTGCCATGCCAGTTTCCGATTTGTGCCAACCCGAAAAAAATGGCTTCATTTCCCCAACCAAACTGGGGCGCTCGCCTCACCTCTTTCCGGGTGCCCGTGAATGTCCCTCTGTGCGGGATCGTTTTGAGATTTTGATTAAGCCACTTTCACAGTGCGTCGTTGACATGTTGTTAAAATGCCTCACAGAAAATCTGGAAGTCAGGCTTGGAGACATGTGGCCCAATTTGGCCCCTCTGTTTCAATGCAAATTCCTGAATTCAACTCCAAAATGCAAAACGTTTTCTTCCCATTCTCAACCCAACACAATCCAGCGTTGATTTTATCGGGCCGTGTTGAGGGCCCGAAAAAAAAATCACGGAACTTTGCATGTCGGTCAAAAATTTTCTGGTCAGTTTCTGCAGTCCCAACCCGTTGAAACGTTAATGCTCAGAAATGCAGAACTGTTGCCGTCTTGCAATGAACGTGCCATACACCCAGACACAGGTGAAATTTTGTCCCAGTCCCCTACAACATGTGGCGCCAAAAAATTGTTTTGCTTCTTCAATGAGCAGTCCGTGACCAAAACGATAAACAAAAACTTCACAACACCCACTTGACTTAAAAGCCAATATTGCATCGATGGGATTAAGAAGAAAAAATGACTGATGGTGATCAAGCAGGCAATGACATATTCCGACATCTCTTGGTGACAGAGCAAAAATGTCAAGATGAACTTGTGTCGGGAAGTTACAGAAATACAGCTTCTGCTTTCTTGACGCCTGCGTGACAAAAAAGCGCAAAGTATACGCCAAGGGGGTGATGAGAGACTGCGAGGGGATTTTGAATTTCGGCGAATTCATGAAATCCAACGGACACTCGGTTCCACTGAGTACAATAGTCAATACTGCAAATTCGCAGGTTTTGACCAAATCATCTGCCAATGGTAGCAGAACACTGGGTCACATATTAGGCTTGTATCCTGAAATTAAAGTGAGTGGGAGAGAGAGAGGAAGAGAGAGGGAAGAGAGAGAGAGAGAGAGAGAGAGAGGAGAGAGAGAGAGAGAGAGGGGGGGGGGGGACTTGGGAGCTTGTCTTTTTAGAGGGCAAAGGTGTCAACTATTTCGTGTATCCACGCAATTTTGTAAAGTTTTGGTGAAGGAAAGTCTCACGGTGATTTCTGACAGTCTTTCTCTTCGGAAAGTGTTTTGAAAATATTTTCAACCAGCTGTCATTGCGTTGCATTTCCGTATTTTTTTCTCCAAATGTTGGGAAATACCAAATTGGAATGGGGGTTTTTCAAAAGGAAAAAAGCCAAAGATTCCAGCTTGCCAAGAATGTGTCAATCGTAATGATGTCGCTTGGCCGCCACAAATTCATCTCGAATTCTTGTGATCTATGACATCGGTCAGAACACGATTTTTTCGAACTGCAAACCTTGCATTCTTTGGGGAGCTTGAGATGTTGTGTGACAATCAAAACCAACGAACTCTCATTTTTCCTGCACGCCACTTGCCATAAATTCAATGAAGCCACTTCAGATTTCATGAACTTGACTTTCAAAAGGCGAAATTGTGTTTGACAGAGCGATAAGTGTCAAGGTTTAGTGCTCAGTTTTTCCTGTTACCAGGCTGCGTGTTTTGGTGATGAAATCTACACTTTGCAATTTCAAGAACATGTTGCGAGAAAATCTTCACCACGGATTATTCTGTCGATGACACTTCGATGGTTCAATTATTGATCCTTTTTTATGTGGGGAAGAAATGTCTTGACAACAAAAAATGTGTCACATGCAGCATTGGGGGTAGTTTTGCACCAAAAGAAAAAAAAATCAGAATGCACTTGATGTTACGTCATGCAGGGAAATGGGCCAACATCAAACATCATGAAAAAGCACGTCCACGATGCTTGCCCCCTGCACGCGTTTTTTATCTTGTGGAAGATCTCTCAAAACCGTGAAATACTCGTAATACAGCGGCGAGAAAATTAATTGGACCACACATGGTGAAGTTTCTTTCGGGTTTTTGGGGAAATCTTGAAGCCATCGAAATTGGCGTTCCATCACTGATTTCATGCATATTTCTGTGCAACAGAATCCGATTTCTCGAACCTGATATCACCACAATTCTGCCAGTTTTCTCTGAAAGATCGAAAAACCAGCAGCAACTGATGGTACAAGTAATTTTCTCGCCACTGTACCCACTCGTACCTACGCGAGCACTTGTATAGGATCGCCTGACATGGCAGAACGGACTGATGCAGAAGTGGACAGAGGCAGAAATGGACTGAGGTAGAAATGCACTGAGGTAGAAGTGGACAAGACAGAATTTTGGAGAGGGTTTTGTTATGGAGAAATAGGTTGTGCCTCCCCTTTACTTTCCTAACCAAACCCAACCCGGAGAAATGGAAAACAATTTTCATCGAAAATGGAAAAATTCTACCACAGTCCAATTCCGTCCAGTCCGTTCTCTCTGTCATCGGACCCCTCGTAAAATGCAAGAGTGCGCAATGGCGCCGGAGCCGGGGGGGCAGGAGGGGCAGCTTGCCCCCCCTGGAAAAATTTAGGAGGGGCATTGCCCCTCCTAAAACCAAGATGCTGCCACCGTTGTAAAGTGTCTGGACAGGTCCCGCACCGAATTGATTTGCTGCAATTTCTGCTCCAAACGCCATAATGATCGAACAACTGTGACGTTCGTGCTGTGTGCTGTTTTTCTTGTTGATGTGACTTTAAATAGGTCCACCCATATAGGTCACAAAGAGAGCAAGACGGCTGTGGCAATTAGGTGGCATTGCGGGAGAAAACTCATCGTCTCCCTTCAACCTTTTAAATGATACCCAATTGGCATCATCAGTCTGCATTGAGATCTCAAATCGGTTTCCAACTGCTCACTGATCGTTCCAATAACACGGGAATAACAGGAGGAAGATGGTTCTGTGCTGTTGTGTATCGTGTTATTATTCGCAGTGGTCCGAAAGGCAAAAAAACTATTTTGAGCTTGGAGAAAGCTGTGTAAAGTTTGTTTTGCAACCGGATGACTTTATCGATTGATTGAAATCAATTATTGTTCATTTTGTGATGAAAAACTGCTTAAAAATAATCAGTGGGGCGGGACTAAGTTATTTGGAGAATTGAGTTAAATTCTGCCAATTTCGAAGGGATATTTGTGGTTTTTTCTCACTCAAATTGAGTAAAAAACACCTTTGTCACTTCGCACGCAGGAAAGTGACTGTTGGGTTTTTCATATTCCGCAATTGTCCTGAGAGTTGTTTTTGGGTAGCAAATTTTCGCATATATCGAGAGCTTCTGGGGGGCTTCGCCCCCCAGACCCCCCACCAGGGGCTCCGCCCCTTGGATCCCCGCCGGGTGGCTCCCGCCCCCCGGACCCCCCGAGCCATGGGCCGCTGCGCGGCCTATGCTTCGCCCCCCCTGAATTTTTTTACTTCCGGCGCCCTTGAGAGTGCGATCTCGCAGATACGAGTATATCCACACTCGTTTATCGAGGACTCGAAGTCGAGGACTCGAATTGGTATCCGCACGCGTATATCGGCATAGATATATTCGTATACCCATTCATTAGTGTTGCGAACACGCTTTTTTTTAACCTCTGAACATGGGGAGTTCAATTCCGGGATAATTTGAGCCAAAGAATAAATTTTTGAACCTGCCCCGCTGCTTCTGAAAACAGGAAAATTTGTTCCTCGGCGCTAATTTATCTGAACGTGAATTCCTCATGGTAACCATAGCTATTTTTCGAAGCCAGACAACAATTATTATTATTGGGAGACAGCGGTACCTTTTGCGACATTGGAACTCAGCTCTGCAAGTTCTTTGAACTTGTTGCGTGGATTGTCATGCCATTCTTGCAACAATGCAATCGTAACAGGTCAATGAAGAACAAAAAAAAATATTGCTGAGAAAAATGTGCCCCTTTTTGGTACAGATAGGTAGAAGTTGGCTGAAACAAAACTCAATGAGGCTGCGAACTCTCTCCTGATTTCTGCGCTGATAAAATTAGGGATTAAAAAAATAGAGCAAAGCCTATCATCGATTATTTCCACGATTAACTGAAATATGCACGTTTTATAAATTGGTGATATGATTGTCGAGGATAAAGCAGTTTTCAGCAAAGACATGATAAAGCCTGCGTGACACAAAGAATTATGCCCTTTGGCGCCTGCTGGCTAAAAACGTGAACTTGCAGCAAGTGGATCCACTTGAGTTTAGTTTGGTCATTAAAATGCACATATTTGCATGAAAAGTAGATTTGTTATCGCTGATGATGATAATCTTTTAAGATCTTCAAAAAACGTGAAAAAATGCAAAAATTGAGGTTTTGCACTGCGGGTCACCCTCGATAAAAGGTGGGTTGCTGTGCGGTAAATTTTCATTCTCTAGGAGCAGTTCAATCAGATGCTCGTAAATAAAATATTTTTGTAAAAAAATCTTTCGAAATCTGAGCGGTTGTATCCGATATCCAGTTAAGATATCCACTTCGAAAAGTAAGTTTCCTTTTCGTAGAAGTGACAACATGATCGGATACGAGTGCGCGAGAAAATTATTGTCAAATTCCTCAAAAACGTTACTTTGTAGAGGAAATTCCTTGCCGGTCTTGCCGCCTAACCCGCCAACCTTAGAAAATTGCCCCTCAGAATTCAAACCCTATTGATAAACAATTGCCGTTAAAAGATAAAATTGCTGTTGCAATTACCTGCGGCTTCAAAGTGTTGGTAAATGCAGATGAAATATCTTTGATCGTCGTTTATCGGAAAGGGAAAAAATTGAGATCCGTTTTTTGAGAACTAAATTTAAACAATCTGCGGATGATAATGTCAATTATTTTTTGAAAATTACAATCACAATTGGAAAATCGCTGTTAAAAATTCAAGCTCCAACCACAAGTAGCATTGCCATTGAACAAAGATCAGCTGCGGTTGTCGTCGTTTTTGAAAAAAGCGAAAATTTTAACGCCGTTTGCAAAA
Source organism: Sinentomon sp. SZTP_YWyxl (assembly GCA_030068105.1). Taxonomy (NCBI): domain Eukaryota; kingdom Metazoa; phylum Arthropoda; class Protura; order Sinentomata; family Sinentomidae; genus Sinentomon; species Sinentomon sp. SZTP_YWyxl. The sequence goes on along the minus strand of JASGXE010013928.1, from coordinate 7,145 downwards.
ACATTGAACAATCCGCGAGCAAACTTTCAATGTTAATTCGTCGTAGAATTCGACCCAAATGGTATTTTATTTGTACTCGTAATTTGAAGACGCGGATACCAAACTTTGTCAGAGATTACAGACGATTTGACCTCAGATCAGCGACCAGGTTATCGGTGCTCAAAGGTCAGAGGGAATTAGGGGGTTTGTGTTTTTAAAATATAAACCCCCGATTTTCAAAACCATCGTAAGGAATTCGGCTCATTGAATTACACCCCACTTGGTTCTGTAGTCCCTCTCGTGAATCGTCATCTGAATCGCGAAACTATTTTTCTCGGAAGTTTTCATGATGGTCGCTTGTGAGCTCTCTCATGATGGCATCCCTAAAATTCAGATCAGACAAGTTTTGTATCTTGCTGCAAATGTTTTCAAGTTTGCGTAGAAAAGGGCTAATGCTGCAATCGTGAAAATTTTGCTCAGCATGGTCAAACTTTTGCAAAATTCAAACATTTTCAAAAGCATGGTTGCAGGCCTCGATGACAACACGCAGTTGAGAAGACCGGAAATCACGAGCAATCGAAAATGTGCTTCCAAAAGTTGGAACCGCATCTGTTGGCAATGATGATTATCTGAACCCTTTGTTGAAAGCTTACAAAAATCTTGAACCTTTCAATTTCTTTCAGCCAAATCACTCAGCCAGCAAAAAGAATAAACACCAAAAAGTTTGGTTTCACCAGAACAAAAGCTGAAATTTGAATGAGTTTGGAAGTTGCTGAAGTTGAATGGGCAGTGCCTCAGAAGCTGCAGAAACTGAGATTTTAAAATTTGTCCCAAATTAAATCCACGGTCAAAATTGAGACATTTTATTGAAATACCGGGAACCCGAAACATCCAGGTTTCAGCGTTTTAGTGTGGTACAGAGCAACGACTCCGGCAGTCCCCATCATCGTGGTGACTGCCGCATCATCTGGCATCCCCCATGAGCGCGCGCGATCTCAAACTATCAAGACTAACCAAAACAGAAATCTAATCATTGCCTCATCATTTCGTGATGTTCACAGGAGAATAAATTTCCGATAAATATTCCACAATTGCAAAAAGCGAACCCATGGCGGATGTCTCCGTGATTACATGGTGTCAAGAAATTATCTGAGAGTTTTTAAATTAAGGCGATCGTGGGTATTCGTCTGAGTGCAAACATTCGTGGAATCGTGGACGTGTTCTTTTCTGGTCGCAAAAAGAAAAGCCAGCATTTTAAAAATCCGCAAAGACCCATCTGGACAAAATGCTTGAGTTTTAAAGATCTACAAAGACCCATATTGACAATAAAATGCTTGCGTTTTAAAAAATTCGCAAAGACCCATCTGCATGAAGCTTGCGTTTCAAAAATCTGCAAAGACCCATCTGGAACAAAGACCCATCTGCATATTTAAAGCTTGCGTTCAAAAAATTTGAAAAGACCCATCTGCATATTCAAAAGGAAAAACTTGCGCAAAAATGTGCAAAGATCCATCCGCATGTTCCAAATCTTGCGTTTCAAAAATTCACAAAGACCCATCTGCTTTTCAAACCGTTTCGCGCAAAAATGCCGACATGATCAAATCAGGTGTCTGCGCAATTTTCTTGCCCATTGCAATTTCGGTGCACCGTGTGAAAGTTTGCGCAGTCTTCAGGGAAATGACAACCACCTCTGAGAGGAACGTTCAAGAATATTCAAATTGCAAAAATTCTCGTCATTTTTTTCTCTCGCCAAAAACCGGTTGCGGTTGGCGAAGGAACGATATTCTGCCAACACAAACGTGTTTGGATCGGCGTGAAACATGACACAATTCGTGCGAAAAGTGTACACGGACAGCGTCAGTTTGTCTGTGGCATTTGCATGTTCACTTTGTGAACTGGTGTCCTCATCGTGGTGCACACAAGTGGCAACCAGCAAAGAGCAACTGAACTGACCCAAAGCGGTTTCTGAAAACTGCCTCCACTGATGCCAGGTCAGCATCAGCTCGATCAGTGTTGCGAAAAATGGCTGTTTCTTTTCAACGCGGTGGCAAAATTTCAGGGCTCGTGCTTGTTATTTGATATGAAGGAAGGAGTAATTTGACCGCGCGGTTCGGCCCACTGGAATTTTTTCCATGTCTGGTGGAAAAATACAAGAAAATGGAACAAAAATGTTTTGCAAAAACATGGCCAATGATAATGTGAGCGGTCTGTTCGCCTGTTCTCATTGTGTGAGAATCACCAGTTCAAGTTCTTTCCCCGTGTCGAAAGAATTGGATGTCGTGTCGGTTTGTCCGTTGACGGAAAAGTGTTCAGCAGCACCCGTGCTTTCAGATATCAGATATCAATTTGTCCGCTGAGAAACATGTGACACTTTCACCGAAATGGTCAGTGATTTTGTGATGTTGGTTTTGCCCGATTGTTTTGGCCGATCCTCGTCTGTGAAATTTTGTTCAACTGTCCAGCAATTCGCTTGCTTTTGATCACTGACGGTCGAAAAAATCTTTCCAATGTTCACCATAGAAGAAAAATACTAATAGAAAGGACACGGCTCTCGAGCAGCGTAAACTGCTTACGTCAGCTTCGCCATTTTGCAAATGAGAAAAACATCGCTGGACCGTCTGCGGCCCATGTGGTTGAACGTGAGATGCTGCCGCTGGAAATTGAAACTGGGTGGTGTTTCTGGAGTTCTGCCTTTGTCATTTGGTGTCTCATTCAGTTTGTCATGAAACAGCTGACTCTCATTTGTTTTTGAAGCAGCTGACTCTCATTTGCTGACTCTCAATAATTGTTGTTGCGATTCCGTGGTTGCTGTTAATTTTGTCGTTTTCGGGAAAGCTTTTTTGTGCAGCGCGAGTGGCTTTCACTCTGATGGCAGTGAAATTTGCTGGACAAAAGGGCTGTTGTCGAAGTTGTCAAGTCGTCGGGCGTTGCACTCGAAATGTGGATGGAGTTGTCGAATGCCAGAAACGCCTGCCGTTCGCTGAAATTGATGACATCGTGGTGGGTAATTTCTTTCAAATTGCAAGGCATTTTTATGAACCCATGCCTAGTTCGCGAAAACAATTTTGTGTTACTTCGTCCACAACAGCCGAGGCGATGAGGTTATTGTTGCCGATTTTGATTGTCATGGAGTTTTCGCCGCCTTTTTGGCTTGCAAAGGTGCATTTCCATTTTTCCAAACAAATAGTCATTTCACTTGCAGTGACCATGGCGCTACCGGCCGGATGAGCAGTGGTTGGAGGGGTTGGCCGGAAATGGAGCGCTTTTTTGGTTCCATTCGGGTGATAAAATTGGCAGACCTGTCGGTTGTTGCCTTTTGTTCCAACTCATGAACCCGAGACACCCATGAATTTCACTGTTTTGAAAATTCTGACTTTTTAACCAATTTTAAACTTTTTTGAACGGTGATCGAAATTGTTATCGTAAAATTGAAAATTATGTCACTTTTTTGTCACTCTTTCTCCTCTGTCACTCTTTTGGTTTGTCAGCGCTATGGAAATTCCTTGCAACTTCTCCTGTCCATTCCACCAGCTGTTTCTCCTGAAGTTGCTCTTAAGAGTAAAAATTTTAGAGTAAAATATTCAATTTTGTCTGCGAAACCAACCTCACGTTGAAATCGACATCGGGTTTTTGCCGCAATTTGACGATGTCGAAAGTGCAACATATGTGACGGATAGTGGAGAATTTGACGACTTTGAAGTTTTTCAACATGCTGCACGCTGCAGCATCTTGGTGGCAGGCAGACTGTGGAATTTTTGTTCTTCTTCTGTGGCCTTGTTGCAGGCATCAAATGAAGTGCTGGTGTGCAATCTTTACGAACATTTCTCTGCATTCCAATTTTATCACATTCGCGTTCTGACCTCTTTTTGGAGGTTTTTGATTGAATTTTGTTGGAATCTCTTTCGTAATACCCGGCTTACATTTGAAATGCCGTTTGTTAGTCCTGTTCTTTGAACCAAACCCTATCAAATCCACCCGACATCGTCAAATTCCATCCAATAGATCCAATTTTACAGTAAAAATTCAACGCAGTTTTCCATTGATTTCCCATGTTCACATGCGATGTTTTCTCAGTTTCAAAATGGCGCCGCGGCAGAGCAGTCTCCAGCAGAGCCGGACCCGCTCCTCCTCAAAGAAATGAAAAATAAACAGTCTGGGTGGGGCAGGCGCCGCGCCGTGTCCCTTCTTATAGTATACTTATTCTATGTGTATTCTATTATATATTCTATGTGTATTCTATGTGTATTCTATTATAGTATACTTATTCTATGTGTTCACTGAAGTCCCATTAAACTTTTTTCTACTATGGTGTCAGATACACAATTGCGAGTTTTGGGCTTAATGCACAGCGTCATGTCGTGGCCCTAATCAACACGTGACAAGGCGGTCAGGCTCAGTCGATTTTTAGGACAGCTTCAGTCGGAAAACTATCTGTATGCCAGACAGTGTGTGAGGACTTTTTTCTTTTGTTTGCTGGATGCTTTCTTGTCGAGCCCTTTGGTGACACGTTGCTGTAGAACCGCAATATTTTCAATGAAAATCCCTTGGAACATAAACTTGAAACTGTTGACCATAGTAATTGCTTTTGAATGTCTTGCCACAGAAGAAGAATACTAAAAGAAGAAGAATAGTATTCTTCTTCTAGAGAAGAAGAATAGTATTATTTTTCTATGGTGTTGCTTTCGCGAGCATCTGCCAAACGAATTGTGCCACACTGAGAAGGAAAATGTCCATGCAAGAATGTCTCCTTAACAAAGGTCTTTCGGCTCTAATCAACCTCTGTTTGGTCTGGTGAGCGTTGTGGAAGAGCACTGACCATACAGCTCTGATTGACCTGATTTATCAGTATTTTTGACTGTTCTCACTTCGGATTCCCTTGTTTTATTTTATTATGATCATTAATTTTGCTTGATCTCAGAGGCAATCAATTCACGATAGATAGAGTTATTGTTTCAAAGCTTTCTCTCAGAATTATTATGTCAGCTGCTCTGTCTTGCGCAGGATGCCTTCCTATCAAGTAACAGATAGCGAGGTCCAGTTTCGGAAAATTGGTAAGTCAATGGGTATAGGTACCTACAAAAGTTCATTGAAAATAGAGCTTCACAGCGGTACCGATCGTCTCTACATCCAAGACATTCAGCTTGCGATGTAAATGCAAACATTTGAAAATAACTAAAATGACAAAACTTATAAATTGAAAAGGCGACGAAACGAACACAAAAATCCGGCATGCGGCAAAAATTATCACGCAATACAAGAATGGAGAAGATTTGATGAAATTGCTCATGTGTACACCACGATACTCCGCATTTTGTTAAAAATAGCCGTGCTTCTCGTTAAAGCTCGAGACATCCTGATCATCAGTGCGGTTGGAACACACGTTGGACAAACACGGCAATGTCTGATAATTTTCTATGACGTTAATAATTTTCAATGTCAGATCAAGCATTCAGCTTCTGCCTTCGACAATGAATTTTCAGGTGACCTCCAAGTCATAAAATTAAGTTTGGTTTAATTATTCTTTTTTTGACTCTGTCAGTAACTCAATTTCCAGGAAGGAGAGCGCACGCCTTGTTTTTGCGTTGTCGAGATAAAAATACGAAATTGCGCGATCATAATAGAGGGTCGCGTCTTCACAGCTGGGTATAAAACAATGCATGCACGGTACAAGGGGACCTGGCGTGACAATGTGATGTGAATATGGCAGAATTTCTTGATGAAACAATGAAACATTCTTCGATGTCAAGTCAACCTTGATCTTCAAGTCACAGCAGCGAAAATGATTAATGGTTGGCCGATTATAAATTCAATCCTGTCTGACGTTACGCTCTCTCAGCTGAGACGTTTTTGATCGTTCTTTCTTGGGAAGCGTGATGAAGCTTTGACGACACATGTGAAATTTTTCATGAAACCAAAAGTCCAGGCCCGTGAATGGAAGGCTTGCTGATGACGTGTGGGCGGACCCATATGAAGCGGGTGCAAAAACATCTGGATGTCTACTGCCATGTACTGTATTTGCAATGGATTTTCTGGAAGGGGTTTTTGGGGCGTGAGTCGCAACTGCTTTTCGCGTGTCAAAGTTATACGTAGCAGAAACATAAGAAAACGTTTACACTGAAATAATGGCTGTGCCATCAAAAAAGCAGAGGTCTTCCTCGTCCAGAAGTTCACCAAAAGGAATGGCTCCAAAAAACGACATTTCTGCAGGTGTGATGAAAAGCTCCATGTCGCTTCAACGTAGCAGATCGGGTTTACAGGCCAAAGCTGGGAAGGATTTCTGCTGTGTTCTTGTTCTTGTGCTCGCGAAGGCCGCACTCCGCTTTTTCGTCCGACAGATAATGGAACGTCTTCATTTTGGACAAGACAGGATGTCCGAATTGAAGACAACAATGAACTGAAAAAGTTTGTCAGAAAACATTGGTCCGGGGAAAGCGATGCTGGCCATTCACGAACAATTCCAAGTTTAATTACGATCTGGACATTACCACGCTCTGGACATTCTGAGCCAACAATGCCAAAACCAAGTAAAAACGCAGAGACAGTTCTGTTGTTGGCAATATGTCAAAGGTCAAGGACAGAAGACACCGTCGAACGCGTTGGCTTGCATATGGCGATTTTTATGGTTTGCCACAAACCGCGGTTGAACGGTTTCAGCGTCAATGCAAGAGATAATACGCTTTTTTTCTTCGAAGAACTTGCGACTTGCAGTTGCAGAAGAAATATTGCGCCCGTGTGCCGGACATCGTTTCATTTCTCCCAACAGGACAATTTTTTTTACTCTCATCGCATGGGCAAAGATCTCTGGCATGGGGATGCGCACTTTGGTATTTTTCCCGGTGGCTTCTCCATCCGGGTGACTCATTCCAGAAAACAGTTCCTGGCCAGACATCCCAGACATTTTACGGTCGCACTTTGACCCCAACTCACAAAGGCCATGAAAATTCCTTGGAAAAAACTCTGCTGTTAACGATCGATCTTGATGAATGCGACAAAGCGCCGACAAAAAGAAAAACCTGATTTGCAGTACGACCAACAAAAAAATTGGACGCAAAACAATGTCAAGAATCAGCACACAAGAGTGCGAATCTTTCTTTTGAAGTGTTCCGCTTTCGGCGACATATCTTTCAACACCTTTTATTGCGGTTAAATCGTCACCACATGTCATC
>JASGXE010013927.1:0-23920 GCA_030068105.1 Sinentomon sp. SZTP_YWyxl | reverse complement strand
TGGTCGACATTAGATTTTAGTTGCCAAAAGTTTTTCTGTGAAAGTAGTCGGAACATCCTGAGGAATATATCCTACGTAAAATTTATTTTTTAATCCTGAAATCCGTCCAGAATTATACGAATCCAGAATTTTCCAGTTAGAATTTTTCTGAGGAGTGTTTTTGTCGAGCCATAATGATCATTTAAATTTTTTGATTGCGACGAATTTGTTGTCTATCGATAGCCCAAACGTTTCTCTACAACTTTGCAGCAAGTTGACCAGGTTTTACGGCAGGAAATCTTCCAACTAGCAGGCTCATTCTAGATAAAGTATGTGTTAAGTTGTAGAGAAAGTAGATGTTTAGAATATATAAATTGGAATACAAAGAAGATATTTTGCCACAACTGACAACATTTGCGCTCCAAAAATCATTTCTTGAACTCTATTGCATGGAATGAAAGGACCTGATTCTTTTTCATTTTTTCCATTGTTGCAGTGAAGCAAAAATGATTCGGAAAGTGGCCACCAGAGGCGCTCTTCTGGGACCAAGCCTATTGTTTTCAGCTGGCAATAATTTAATTTCTACGACTTTTTCAGTCAACACACAGCATAGCATCGCAAGAATGCTTTCGGCGCTTCCGTGCCACTTCTTTGGTCCCAGATGAGCGCCTCTGGTGGCGATTTTCAGAATCATTTTTGCTTCGCGACAACAATGGAAAAATGAAAAAGAATCAGTTCGTTCGTTGTGCTGTGTGGTCTTGCCTGAGGCATATCTTTCAATGCAACAATGGAAAAGAATGCGGGTTATTGTGCATAGAAATGAAATTTCGCAACACAAATCTGACCTTATTCTTTGAACCTCGAATCCATGCATTGAATTGGCTGTTGAATGGAACCTGAGGGCAAGTTGCAGTGGGGAATACGGCCGAAAGCCTTCATAAAATCGCTTTATCTAAATTGCGCAATATTATTGCTTTGCGGACCTCATTCATGGCAACGCAGATAAAAATTTGAGCGACCTTTTAAAGACAAAAAATAGCTGTGTCGACACGTGGTTGGCCTTGTGATGATCTGTGATGATCTTGTGATGATCTGACTCCGAGGTCTGTTGTCACACGAAACAAAACGATTTCAGTTAAGTGTATAGCAATTCGTAAATCCAAAGTCAAATATGGGAGCGTTTGCAGTGAGCTTTTGAAAAACTTCCATCCGAACAATTCCACCGATAAATTTTGAGAACATGAAAGACTGCTCAGCGCAATTGATGTATAGTGGCGGCGGAATTAATGTACCTATCCGTGCATGTAAAAATTGAGACTGTTCAGATTTTAATAAAAAAACGAAAAAATCCATGCTGCAGAAATTAAAGATCCTCTTTAACAAGCGAGTTCAGTGTAGAAAGCCTGGTTGCAATCTGACGTTTTAATTTCTACCGCCTGCATTCGAGTAAAAAGAAAGAAAAAGTTTCGGAGGCAACAGTTAAATGGGCAAAAACACATGTGAGTGCATTAATTCCACCTCTACAATACTTCGTGTATATCTGTGTTTTGTGACGACGGAATTAATGTACCCATACATCTGTGTTTCCCATCTAACTGTTGCCTGCGAAACTTTTTTTTCTTTATTCTTATGCAGGCTGTAGAAATTAAAGCGCCAAAATGCAACAAGCGTTCTAGAGGTGTCAGATTTTGACCTCGGTTACTTTGTAATTTGTAATTTGTAATTGTAAATTTGCCATGTAAATGCAAAACAATTAAAAAAAAAAAAGAAAAAAAAAATCACACTAAATTACACACAAGGAGAAAAAAATCAAGAAAATTAATTAAACGACTGTTCAAAAACAAACAAGAGAGCAAGAGATAAAGCTCATGGCAAAAATGAACAATCAATACTGAATGCCAAGAGATCGAGTAGTGATGTTGAACTCTAAAGAGCAGGAGAATTTCTAATAAAATTAGAGTCCTTGGGGAGGGTATTCCACTCCCGAAGGGTTTTCGGAAAAAAAGAATGAAAAGTGAGCGTTCAACTTTATCGTCGGAACTAAAAATTTGTTGGTGTGAGACCGGCTATTATTAAACTGGTCGCTCGTATTTCACATGGAAGATTAATGAGCAAAGAACCCCAAGGATTTTTTTCAAAGGGTAAAGGCGTCTGTGCGACCTTCTTTGAAACAGCAGTGAGAGCCCGAGGTCACCAAGCATAGCCGTTACACTGGATGTGTAGCGGTAGTCATTCATGATGAAAACGGGCAGCACTTCTCTGTACCTTTCGAGAGCGTCAATGTGATCACAAGAAAGGGATCCCAGGCACAACCCATATTCGAGAATAGGCAGGACAGTGGTTTTATAGGCCATAACTTGATACCTTTTTCTGGGTGAGACAGATTGCGCCGGATAGCTCCTAAAGCAGCCTTGGCCTTGTTGACAACGGTGCTGATATGCCACTCCAGTTCGAGATCCTAGACAATGTTACCCCAGATATTTGAAAGAGTGCACACAACAAATAGGTGTCCCATCTAGCGAATAAGTCCGTTTAGGCATTTGGATGCCAGACCTGACCGACCTAAGGAATGTCATTGAAGCACACTTCCCGACATTTATTTTCATCTTCCACTCTTGGCACCAGTTTTGAATTTTTGTGAGGTCAGACTGTAAAACTTCTTGGGATTCAGGACTTATATAAGGACAATAAACAACTAAATCGTCGGCGAAAAGCCGAGCAGTACAGAACAGGTTGCTCAAAATATCGTTGATTAAAATAAGAAAAGCAGGGCCTAAGTGAACTTCCTTGTGGAACTCCGGAGGACAAAATCAGAGCTTCGTCAGACAAGCACCCTCCCACCGAAACAAAGGCTCTTCTGTTGGTCAGATATGACTCCAAGGGTGAGATCAAGGGAATGGAAAATCAGCGGCAGCAAGCTTCACTAACAGCAGCTTATGGTTAACCTTGTCGAAGGTCTTCTCAAAATCAATGAAAACTGCATCCACCTGCTCTCTCTCTCCAGACTTAGCGAAATCTCATGAACAAAACCCAATTAGTTGAGTCTCACAACTTTTTTTTGAAACCCGTGCTGGAGGGGATGAATCATTCCTTTAAAAAAAGCAAAATCTGTAAGTGCGAAGCACAGCAATTTTTCAAAAATTTTTGAAGCGCTGGAAATGAGAGAAATAGGCCTGTAGTTCAATGCATTTGAGCCACAACCCTTTCTTAGGTACTGGGACAATTGTCACCTCCCTCCATTGATCAAAGGAAAATTACCTGTGCGAAGTATCCTTTCAAAAAGGAGCTCCAAATATGCAGCAATGGAAAGATTCAAAATTTTTGAAAAAAATCATTGGGATAAGATCTGGGCCCACTGCTTTCCTTGCCACACAATCCATTAATACAACGAATTATTTCAAAAAAATTAAAATACATTGCAACAATGTCATCAACAGACCATCCAGCTTCGCAAGCAGCAGTCACCGAAAATTTTGGTCGAGAGCTTTCCTCGGTCAAGGGGACATCAGGGGACTGAAATTGCCATTGAAGGCACGGACAAGAGCATTCGCCTTCCCAACGGACGATTCCAATGGACAACCGCTCTCATCCAGAAGTGTTTTTATGCCAGAATATTCCACTCTTTTTTTCCTAAGAAAATTCCAAAAACCGTGTTGGAATATGGGGATTCAGCAAGAGAGTTAATATATCTTGAAAAAGACTTTACTGAGTTCAGATACCTTTCGGATATGGCCCTCAAACGCGCCAAGTTGATGTCTGTTGGGAAATGATGGCGGTCTTGTGGTGCCTTCGCTTTTTGCGAATTAATGTTTTAAGTTTGTCATTTGACCAGGGGAAACCTCGTGTCAATAACCTTCCTTTCTGTTGGGATACGATCCAGTAAAGATGTTATGAAATTTTTTTTAGGAAGGTCCATTGGCATCAACGCCTTCAGAGAGAGCGAGTGAGCGGAAGGTTCCAAAGTTTTCATTTGTGAGCTTTGAAAGCGACTCCCAGTCAGCTCTGTCATAGCGCTTAATGTTTTTAATCTCTCTAAATTTGATAGCAGACTTAGGCCCCTGCGAAAACCGATTGTCGTAACCAAAATCAGGTGGTCAGAAATGCAAATGTTACAAAAGGGGATCTTTAATTTCTGCCGCATATAGTTTTTGCCGAAATCTGAACGGTCGAAATTTTTTACAAGTATGAGTATAATACATTAATTCCGCCGCCGCTAATTTACACCTTTTCTTGTTTTCTCACGGGAATGCCATCCCCAGATCTACAAAGTCAATCGTCTTCAATAAAACAGCTGATGTGTCTTTTCATAAAAGCACGAGATGACGACTTGTTTTATCACCCTGAAGTTTTCCATTTTCGTATCCTATTTATCGAGGTGCGATTACCGTCTGCATTGCATTGTGATGACATTGACTCAGTAATCCGACAATGAACTCTGACAAGATACATTACTGAAATCTGTGAGCACTTTGCGAGTACACAAACCCTGATTATGGAATCATCTTGAAACGAGATTTTGTTGAGCTGATAATGCTGAAGTTGATCCTATCAAAGAGGGGTTTATGGTTTATTTGATCAGGGTTTAGTCCAGCTTTTATCAGAGTGCCTATTCCTACACACAGCAACATTGTGAACATATCAGGTACAGTGGGAGAAATTTTAATATGCCGACACACATGCGGCCGTATTCCCGAAAACTATAACCCCAACCCTAAGCTTGAAAAATAGCCAATTCCACCTTCAGATTCATGTTTTCCAACGATGGAAAATGAACACTGTTGTGCGTAAGGGTAGGTACATGTAAATCAAATTTTCAGCAGATATATTTGCATTAACATTAAATTAGTTATTTTTCAAGCTTAGGGTTAGGATCAGGGCTAGTGGCTTTGGTGAATACGGCCGATGATTTTTCCACTCAACTGTTGCCTCCGTTATCCAAGCACAAATAAAAGTGCCACATATCAACAAAGGTTTAAATGGAGAAATTTTTATATCCATCGCATGGTTGAGTTTTTGCAAAGCTGCATTTTTCCCCATTTGAAATAAACGTTTATCACTTTTAATCTTCCTGTATTGTGGCACTTTTGTTTCTACTTGTACAACCAAAAAAACTTGTAGGCATATTTCTACTTGTATAACCAAGGATTCTTACAATGGATGCTAAAGACCTGATTCTTTTTCATTTTTTCCATTGTTGCTGCGAAGTAAAAATGATTCGGAAAATCTCCACCAGAGGCACTCTTCCAGGACCTAGCCTGTTGTTTTCACACAGCAATAATTTAATTTCTACGACTGACGAATTCAATTCTTTTCAGTCAACACACAGCTGAGCATCGCAACAATGCTTTCGGTGCTTCCATGCCACTTCTTTGGTCCCAGAAGAGCGCCTCTGGTGGCGATTTTTCGAATCATTTTTGCTTCACGACAACAATGGAAAAAATGAAGAAGAACCATATCTTTGGTTGTGCAGTGGGGTCTTGAGAATACGGCGGCAACAGTTAATTGGAAATCCATGTATGTGGACACAGAAATATTTTTCACCCTGTATGGCAGCGGCGGAATCAAGTAAAAAATTGCAACCGTTCAGATTTTGGCAAAAATTCCATGTTACAGAAATTAAAGATCCTTTTTGTAACCGAGGTCAAAATCTGACACCTCTAGAACACTTTGTTGCAATCTGGCGCTTTAATTTCTACCGCATGCAAACGAAAAAAAGAAAGAAAAAAGCTTCAGAGGCAACAGTTACATGGGGAAAACACATGTGTGGGAACATTAATTCCGCCGCCACTATACATGCATAATATGCCATCAATCATCACCCATGCTGGCGCAACAACTGCTTTAGGGATGTGATGGATATGTTTTTGAATTTTTGAATTGGCAACTGGAATGCAGTGTTGCAGATGACAGAAGTCGCGACAGTCTGTCTGCGGTTGACACCACCTGAGGAATACCGCAGCTGCCGGTATACGTAGGTGCGCAAGCGGAGAGATATGTGAAGTGGATAGCAGGGAATACGCTTTTAAAAATTTTCTCACTCAACATCCACTTAAATCGCAAAACTTAAAATTCACAGTTTGTTAAGAGTGGCCATCTGAGAGAATTTTTTGTCCGGATCAACGTTCTAAAGAGCATCAGAAGAAGGAACTCTTTTGTAAGTTATTGGGATGATATCGCATTTTCTCTGTTTGTTGAGAAAATGCGTCAAGGAGTAATCGGAGTAACTGCACTTTGCAAAAAGAGTTTCCGCTCCAATCATATAGGGAGAATGTGTTGAGAGTATTCGCTCGACAGTTGGACTGCGACTGATGAGCGTTACGGTTGCAACACAGAAAGGGGGGATGCGAAAGACTTTCGGCCGTATTCCCCATTGCAACTCACCCTCAGGTTCAACTCAATAGAGCCAATTCAACAGACGGATGCATCTTTCAACAATGCAACAATGGAAAAGAGGAATAAGCGTTGTGCACAGAAACTAAATTTTCACCTCACAAATCTTCATTTGAATTGGCAATGGAGTTTTTCTCCAGCAAAATGCGTCTTGAAATAGAATTTGAAATGTATCCCAAAAATTTTAATTTATACTTCGTATGTAATTACAATTTGCAAAAACATCATTGTCAGAATAAAATGAACTGCCAAATGGCAGGCCAGCGCGCTGTCATTGTTTTTTGCCATGGAACGTTTTAAACCCTTTGGTCGGAAATGGCCCCATTGCGTTGTCCTCAAATGGGCTGATAACCGAGAATCGGTGAATGTGCGCGAAAACGTCTTCAGTGGATTTCAGTTGGTTTCAGTTCGTGTTCAGCAGACCAGTGCGCTCCATAGCCCTTTCCTGTTTTCATTTTCTGAACCAAAACCCATCATCTCAAAGCAATTTTTCATTTAATTCTCGGGGAACTTCTTCCAAATGAGCTGGAGAATCTCTTACCCCATTGCAGGCGGATGTATTCCGCATTGCAACTCACCCCCATCCCATAGGTTCAAAAGCCAATTCAGATTTATGTTGTGAAAATTTTACTTCTAAGCACAATGTTTAAATTCCTTTTCCATTGTTGCATTGAAAGATTCATCCATTTCTGTTGAATTGGCTTCTGTTGAGTTGAACCCATGAGGGTGAAAATTGCAATGGAGAATTCGGCCGATGAACTGCGTGACTATTCCGAGTTGCCGCCGACTATATAGGCCTATCAGAACTGAAGCTGCATCTGTGAAACGTGTTGGTCTTTCAGCAAATTTCGGCATTTCTCCACTGAAACTAGGCAGTCCCAGTGCATCTAGTGGGTTCGCATTGCATTCGGCAACATTTCTGGGTCCCAAGCGTTGAGACTGGATAGAACGATGTGTGTGAAGTTGGCCCACCACCTACAGCCCACCGCAACCAAATAGGGCGAAATGGATGGTGCCCGAGCGGTGCCGGCTGGTGCCAAAATTTTAGCCATGGTGCCCAAACCGTTTGGGCTACAGGGTCTCCCAAAGAGGTGGTGGGCCAATTTCACTGTGAAGTTGGCCCACCACCCAAACTTTTTTCAGCCCACCGCAACCAAATAGGGCGAAATGGATGGTGCCCGAGCGGTGCCGGCTGGTGCCAAAATTTTAGCCATGGTGCCCAAACCGTTTGGGCTACAGGGTCTCCCAAATAGGTGGTGGGCCAACTTCACTGTGAAGTTGGCCCACCACCCAAACTTTTTTCAGCCCGCCGCAACCAAATAGGGCGAAATGGATGGTGCCCGAGTGGTGCCGGCTGGTGCCAAAATTTTAGCCATGGTGCCCAAACCGTTTGGGCTACAGGGTCTCCCAAATAGGTGGTGGGCCAACTTCACTGTGAAGTTGGCCCACCACCCAAACTTTTTTCAGCCCACCGCAACCAAATAGGGCGAAATTGATGGTGCCCGAGTGGTGCCGGCTGGTGCCAAAATTTTAGCCATGGTGCCCAAACCGTTTGGGCTACAGGGTCTCCCAAAGAGGTGGTGGGCCAATTTCACTGTGAAGTTGGCCCACCACCCAAACTTTTTTCAGCCCACCGCAACCAAATAGGGCGAAATGGATGGTGCCCGAGCGGTGCCGGCTGGTGCCAAAATTTTAGCCATGGTGCCCAAACCGTTTGGGCTACAGGGTCTCCCAAAAGGTGGTGGGCCAACTTCACTGTGAAGTTGGCCCCCACCCAAACTTTTTTCAGCCCGCCGCAACCAAATAGGGCGAAATGGATGGTGCCCGAGTGGTGCCGGCTGTGCCAAAATTTTAGCCATGGTGCCCAAACCGTTTGGGCTACAGGGTCTCCCAAATAGGTGGGGGCCAACTTCACTGTGAAATTCGCCCACCACCCAAGCTTTTTTCAGCCCACCGCAACCAAATAGGGCCAAATTGATGGTGCCCGAGTGGTGCCAAAATTTTAGCCATGGTGCCCAAACCGTTTGGGCTACAGGGTCTCCCCAAATAGGTGGTGGGCCAACTTCACGTGAAGTTGGCCCACCACCCAAACTTTTTTCAGCCCGCCGCAACCAAATAGGGCGAAATGGATGGTGCCCGAGTGGTGCCGGCTGGTGCCAAAATGTTAGCCATGGTGCCCAAACCGTTTGGGCTACAGGGTCTCCCAAATAGGTGGTGGGCCAACTTCACTGTGAAGTTCCCCCCCCAAACTTTTTTCAGCCCACCGCAACCAAATAGGGCGAAATTGATGGTGCCCGAGTGGTGCCGGCTGGTGCCAAAATTTTAGCCATGGTGCCCAAACCGTTTGGGCTACAGGGTCTCCCAAATAGGTGGTGGGCCAACTTCACTGTGAAGTTGGCCCACCACCCAAACTTTTTTCAGCCCGCCGCAACCAAATAGGGCGAAATGGATGGTGCCCGAGTGGTGCCGGCTGGTGCCAAAATGTTAGCCATGGTGACCAAACCGTTTTGGCTACAGGGTCTCCCAAATAGGTGGTGGGCCAACTTCACTGTGAAGTTGGCCCACCACCCAAACTTTTTTCAGCCCACCGCAACCAAATAGGGCGAAATTGATGGTGCCCGAGTGGTCCGGCTGGTGCCAAAATTTTAGCCATGGTGCCCAAACCGTTTGGGCTACAGGGTCTCCCAAATAGGTGGGGGCCAACTTCACTGTGAAGTTGGCCCACCACCAAACTTTTTTCAGCCCGCCGCAACCAAATAGGGCGAAATGGATGGTGCCCGAGTGGTGCCGGCTGGTGCCAAAATGTTAGCCATGGTACCCAAACCGTTTGGCTACAGGGTCTCCCAAATAGGTGGTGGGCCAACTTCACTGTGAAGTTGGCCCACCACCCAAACTTTTTTCAGCCCACCGCAACCAAATAGGGCGAAATTGATGGTGCCCGAGTGGTGCCGGCTGGTGCCAAAATTTTAGCCATGGTGCCCAAACCGTTTGGGCTACAGGGTCTCCCAAATAGGTGGTGGGCCAACTTCACTGTGAAGTTGGCCCACCACCCAAACTTTTTTCAGCCCACCGCAACCAAATAGGGCGAAATGGATGGTGCCCGAGTGCTGGTGCCAAAATTTTAGCCATGGTGCCCAAACCGTTTGGGCCTTGTCTTTCGTCTTTCACCTTGTCTTTGTCACCATGTCTTTTCACCTTGTCTTTCGACCTTCCCAAAATTAGACGTCATTCATGCAACCCGGGCACATCAAACTTGGGCGAAACGTAAAGTTGGCCCGTCACTGGAATTTTTCACCGCCCAGTGAGAAACTTTAAAAATGAACAAGAAAGCAAGTCAATTCAAAAAATATCATATAATTCTGGGCTAATAAAGAGAAATTTCGGCGACTTGGCAACTGCGGTTGTTGAATTCAAATCGAAGTGTGTAAAAATTAAAAATTTGTGCACAAAAAGGTCTTAAAAATGCACGGTTACATCTTCTCTGGCACTTTCCAGGTTCGTTCGATAGTTTGCCAGAGTTTATCTTCACATTTCCCAAAATACAGCAGACAAAAAGGACAATTCGGGTCTTGGGTATTTTGTGGGGGGATCAACATTTCCAGTTTGTGACTGTACTAAAAGAAAATAAACCTGACTTCTTTGCACAGAGACCACATGGCATTGCTTATAGAAGTAAGTGCGGGAGGATGCGCTAGGGGAGAAATTTACAGAAATTCCGGGAGAAATTTACATACCCCCACAGAATATCCAGAACCCAATAATTCTGTACATTGTGACACGAACAAAAATGCAGGTTAATCGCAAAGAACGTATTAAATTTCATAAAGACAATAATAGCGTGCTTACGAATTCTATACATGAGCACTCAAATCCTGAGAGTATTTCACAAGCGGATAGCGACTATACACAGCCATTCTAAATACTCGGGCCATAGGAGATTTTTGTCAGACTTTTGAATCACGGGGCAATGTTATTCCCCATCTAGTGAGCGCCGTTAAATGCATTCCTTGGAGTAATGTGTTTTGCGGCGCATGTGAAATGGGGAATTACATTGCCCCGTGCTTTCAAAAGTCTGAAAAACTCTCCTAATATGGCCCGCCTATTCTGAATGGCTCCGTACATATATACTCCCAATGCTTTTTGGCCGGAGTCGCGAGTGCGTGCCATGGCTGCAAATATCAATATTTTGCTTGAGGTTAGGTTAGGTAGGGTTAGGTTAGGTTAGAATAGGTTAGAATGATGTCCTCAAACGTAACCACGAGCAAAACACAATTTATTTGCAGCCAAGTGACAGAAAAACAGAGTTGCGATGACGAAGGAGTATATAGTCGCTATCCTCTAAGGGAAAAATCTAAGGGAAATGCAGATTGGTCGGCCACAACCATCAGCAGTGGACTGTACGATCCCGACGTTGGCTGCTCCCCAAGATGAAAAAGTTCTGTCAAAAATTGCTCTGCTGGAAGATATCGTCAGGGATATCAAGGCAGCATTCAAGCCTGCAGTCCCAGTGGTCGAAAATCAGTGTCCGCCCTTCGGTTCCCGACCAGCTTCCAGGGAGGCTGAGAGCTCAGCCCAAGCTGCTGGCCCGCTCGCCGGGGTCCCTTCGTGTTCAGCGGCAGTTCCGCAAGAAAAACCCAAGAAAAACAAAGGAAAGCCAAAATCGAAGGGGAACTCTGATCCTGCAGTTCAGATTATAAATCTGTCAGAGTCAACATCTGGCATTGGAAAAAAGAAAAAGCGTTCAGCTGAAAGTGCTCCAGCCCAAGCGCCACTTGCCATCAACTCGGATGGAGGACAGTGCAGTGCAGTGCAAAACCTCAGTGCTCTTCCAACCGTTGATGCTTCCTTCACCCCTGTTGTGAAAGGTGGCTGGAAGAAAAGGAGGGCACCAGCTGTATCCTCTGCAGGCCGGCACGTGGGGGGAAAAACGAGGAGAACATTGGCTTCACCTTCAGCGTCCGCGTCCTTCGAGAAAATCCGTGGAAAAAACACATCATTTCTACCCATTGGAATGACTGATTCAAATGTGCAACGTCGGTGCCTTCCTTCGTTGGATAAACAGGTTCTTGTCTCTGTTCCTACAGATGGTCAGGCCATAGAAACTGTGATAATTGGAGACAGCCTGCTGAGGGGCGTGGGTGAGCATGTTTTGAACAAAAACGTTGCCGTTATCTGTATTCCAGGCGCAAAAATTGCTCACATACATAAAGTATTGCCTTTCATAGGGGACTACGTCGGTACAGTGCCTCGCAACATAATATGCCACTCAGGTACTAACAACTGGATGCAATATTACTCGGAAGAGGAGATTGCATCCGAGTTAGTCAGATTGGCTGCTCGTTGCAAGGAGCTCTACCCTGATGTTCCTGTCCTGCTGTCCGGAATTGTCGGTCTGCGTCACCGGCCACTGCCAGAAATTGAAAACCTTAATAATATAGTAAGTTCTGAATTGTCAATTGCATTTGGTCACACATTTAATGATGTCTATTTCCTGGATTCTAATTATCATCTTGACTTGGAGAATTGTTGGGCGAAGGATGGAATCCATCTCAACAGATATGGATCCCAGTCCTTGGCCAAGATTTTTTTAGAGGTTCTGGGGTGGTAAGTACACAGTTTCCTAACACTGCCCCGCTGACCCGACCAACCAGCGTCACTGCATCGAGTAAAGGTGGGACTGCACAGCGTAAGCAAAGTGGAGTTGTAGCAGGGCAAACGGGTGAACTAACAGTCTTGATAAGTAATTTTCGCAGCCTGAAAAATAAGGTGGCTCAATTTGCCTCGCTCGTTGAGTTTCATTCTCCGGCGCTGGTGGCAGGAACGGAGAGTTGGCTTGCACCGGAAATCAATGATGCTGAAATATTTCCGGCCAACTTTCAAATCATTCGCCATGACAGAAACTGCTCTGGTGGCGGAATTTTCTTAATGGTCTCTTCCCTGCTTAACTGTACTTTGCTTTACGCTGACTCAAGTTTTGAATTTATTTTGTGCAAGGTGTGGGGACCGGAAAACCCATGGGTTCTCCATGTCCTCGTTGCTTATCGTCCCCCTTCCACGGGTATTGAGTTTTTTGGTGCCATTGAAAACTGTTTGGAACGCTTTAAGCTTCTAAAGCATGCGGATAAACCTCTCCTATTGCTGGGCGATCTCAACCTTCCTGACGTCCGCTGGGGGCGAAATCAGGTGGCTCCTGATCCCGCGTACGGAGCGCCCATGAATAGGAAAGCTCTGTCTCTTGCAAACAAGTATTCCCTGTTTGAGTGTACAAGGGTTCCCACAAGAGGCAACCACCTTTTGATGTGTCACTGGTCAGACCGCGAGATCTTGTCTTGAATTCTGATGTGGGATGGCATCTCAGACCACAGTTTGGTTGTACTTTCTCTCTGCCTCAAAAAGGCTTTGCCAGCAAATGAGAAACAGTCTGTTTTCCTGTATAACAAGACTGATTTGGAGGGATGACTGGGTTCCTCTTAGACGCATATGTTGGATTTTTGAAATTGTCAAGTGTACCAGATATCACAGTAAACGCCCTTTGGGATGAGTTCAGTGGCATGGTAGAACACGCTAAGGAAACGTACATTCCCAAAAAGGTCATTCGGAAATCAACTCGACCGCCGTGGTTTACTTGTGCCTTAAAGCTGCAGAAAAGACGCCTTCGTGCCTTGTTTAGGAAAAGGAAATGTTCCCAACAGAGCAGGCGAGCGTACGACTCTGCACTGAAATCATACAATAATTTGAAATACCGGGCTCTGGCTCAGTATCTCGCTTCGTTTACGCTCGAGCGTGATAATCTTGGAAAATTTTGGCGATTTAACGGGACTCGGAAGAGGGCTGGAGCTGATGTTCCAGCGCTCGCAGGCGGAGATTCAGACGACCTGATAACAGACTCCTTGCAGAAAGCCAATCTTTTGAATAAAACTTTCACAAAGGTTTTTCTCACAGGAAGCCCAGCAGCCACACCTGACGGACCCTTTTTTAGCCCATGCGGAGCTCCTGTCATATCAGAAGAAATGATAGCAGACCGAATCGTGAGAATAAAAACAAAAAAGAGTGAAGGTCAGGGTCCAGCAGGAATCAGATTCCACTCTCGCCTCATGCCATATCAAAATATCCAAAACTCATATTTGACGCCAGCTTTCGTCAAGGTAATCTGCCAGCAAGTTGGAGCGGTCTGTCGTGGTCCCTGTTCAAAAAACGTATCCGTTCTGACCCAGCAAATTACCGTCCAATTAGCCTTTCAAATACGTGTTCCAAAATATTCGAATTCTTCCTTGCGAAGCACATCAGAAATTTCCTTTCCGAGAACAGACTACTTTCGAATGCACAGCACGGCTTCCGACCAGGGTTCTCTTGCTCGACGCAACTCACTGCATTTTCGCAGGACATCTCAGACGCTCTAGATGCCGGAATCCAGGTAGATGCTGTTGCCATTGACTTTTCTAAGGCTTTCGATGTTGTTAGCCATAGGCTGTTAGTCAATAAATTAGCATTTCTTGGGGTCGATAAAACAACAGTTAATTGGATTGCAGGATACCTTGAAGGCAGATCGCAGTCAGTTAGAGTGGGTAGCCATCTTTCTGATCCACTGCCGGTCACTTCCGGGGTACCACAAGGCAGCATCTTGGGCCCACTTCTTTTCATTATACATGTTAATGACCTAGTATTGCATGTGAAGTCACGTATTCGTTTGTTCGCCGACGACTGCATCATTTATAAACATGTAAATGATCTTGATGATTGCGCTATCTTGCAAGATGACCTGACCAATATAATGAACTGGTGCTCGGAATCATCGATGATTGTAAATCAGGAAAAGTGTAATTTTATCCGCTTTTCATCCAAAAGGAATGCTTACGATTCCCAGTACACACTCGGGGTCAGGTCTCTTCCCCCGCAGGACGAAATCACATATCTTGGAGTGAAGTTCAACCGCAAGCTGGATTGGGCAGGGCATGTCCAACTGGTAACGGCGAAAGCCAACAGGGCCCTCTATTTTGTGAAACGTAATTACAGAAAATGCCCGAAAAGCATCAGGGAGCTGGCATATATTAGTCTTGTAAGGCCTGTCTTGGAGTATGCTGTAACAGTCTGGGATCCTTGGATTGCCACGCATGTTACAGCTGTGGAAAAGATTCAGCGCAGAGCAGCTCGTTTTGTTGTGGGGGACTACAGACGTCAGAGTAGTGTGACGGATATGATATCGAAGTTGGGTTGGAAAACACTGCGTGAAAGAAGGAAATTTTTTCGTCTGTCCGGGCTGCTTCAGATTCTCGCAAAAGATGGAGGGTGGGGAGATATGCTTCATCTAATTTCACCACCGACTTATCTCTCTCGAAAGGATCACAACTTTAAGATACGGCTGTGGCCCTCTCGAAAGGATGTGGGGAAGTTTTCCTTCTTGGGTAGATCCATAGCTGAATGGAATTCCCTCCCTGCTGACATTTTTGAAGCTCCACTGAGATTGGACATTCTTTTGAAGCGCCTTGAAAATCAGGCCTTTTGAAATGCAAGTCTTGATATATTGTAGCACAATATGCTGTCATTAATAATTTACCTGATCATGATTTTACATGCTTTCTCCGGATTTTTGTATAGCATTGTCCATTGCATAACTATTGTATCACTGATTACATTGTTTAACCGTGTTTATTGAGAGGAGGAAACTCCGACAATAAAATTATAATCAATCAATCAATCTAGTGAGAATTTCAGCAAATCACCTCTTTTCTGCTTCGACTGTCGTCACATTTCCCCAAACAACAAAAGGCAAAAAGTCGAATTTTGAAAATGATTTGGCACTTGAACAAAAATGCAGGTTATTCGCAAAGAATCTATTGAAGCAAAAAAGACAATATATACGTCAGAACTCTGTAAATCCTGAGAATTTCAGCAAATCACCTCTTTTCTGCTTCGACTGTCGTCACATTTCCCCAAACAACAAAAGGCAAAAAGTCGAATTTTGAAAATGATTTGGCACTTGAACAAAAATGCAGGTTATTCGCAAAGAATCTATTGAAGCAAAAAAGACAATATATACGTCAGAACTCTGTAAATCCTGAGAATTTCAGCAAATCACCTCTTTTCTGCTTCGACTGTCGTCACATTTCCCCAAACAACAAAAGGCAAAAAGTCGAATTTTGAAAATGATTTGGCACTTGAACAAAAATGCAGGTTATTCGCAAAGAATCTATTGAAGCAAAAAAGACAATATATACGTCAGAACTCTGTAAATCCTGAGAATTTCAGCAAATCACCTCTTTTCTGCTTCGACTGTCGTCACATTTCCCCAAACAACAAAAGGCAAAAAGTCGAATTTTGAAAATGATTTGGCACTTGAACAAAAATGCAGGTTATTCGCAAAGAATCTATTGAAGCAAAAAAGACAATATATACGTCAGAACTCTGTAAATCCTGAGAATTTCAGCAAATCACCTCTTTTCTGCTTCGACTGTCGTCACATTTCCCCAAACAACAAAAGGCAAAAAGTCGAATTTTGAAAATGATTTGGCACTTGAACAAAAATGCAGGTTATTCGCAAAGAATCTATTGAAGCAAAAAAGACAATATATACGTCAGAACTCTGTAAATCCTGAGAATTTCAGCAAATCATCTCTTTTCTGCTTCGACTGTCGTCACATTTCCCCAAACAACAAAAGGCAAAAAGTCGAATTTTGAAAATGATTTGGCACTTGAACAAAAATGCAGGTTATTCGCAAAGAATCTATTGAAGCAAAAAAGACAATATATACGTCAGAACTCTGTAAATCCTGAGAATTTCAGCAAATCATCTCTTTTCTGCTTCGACTGTCGTCACATTTCCCCAAACAACAAAAGACAAAAAGACTAATCAACATCACTACGTGCTACATTACAGGAACCTCAAACTCTATCTAGAACTAGGACTCCAATTGGAGCGCATCCATCGCGCCATCCGGTTTCGGCAGGAACCGTGGCTTCGCCCATACATAGATTTCAATTCCACGAAGAGGAAGAACGCCAGCAATGCATTCGAAAAGGATTTCTATAAACTTCTAAACAATTCCGTGTTCGGTAAGACGTGCGAAAACTTACGCAAACGAGAGAACATGACATTCGTCAACGATGAACATCACTTCAAGCGACTGGTGGCGTCACCATTGTTCAGAAGTTTCAAGATCTTCAACGAGGATCTGGTCGGTGTTTTCTCTGCAAAAAGCCAGATTCGAATGATACGCCCAATTTTCTGCGGCCAAGCCATCTTGGATATATCCAAGATAAAGCTCTATTCGATGTTTTACCATCATCTGAAACCGAAATACGGCGACAAGGTCAGTCTACTATTCACGGACACCGATAGTCTCCTAATAGAGATACGAGATGTCGAGGATGTTTACGGTGACATGGCAAGCGACTTGGATGAATTTTACGACACCAGCGATTATCCGACTGATCATCCGCTTTTTTCCCTTGTAAACAAGAAGACGCCAGGAAAATTCAAAGATGAAATGAACGGGGAGGCGATACTTGAATTTGCTGGCCTGCGTGCAAAGATGTACAGCATCAAACCTGCAAGGTCGGCAGCCAAGAAAACTGCAAAGGGCGTACCAAAAACTACCATCAAGAAAAAAATCCAGCACGAAGACTACGTCAATCTTCTGTTGGGTACCGACGACACCAAAGGTGGTGGTGCTGGTGGTGCAGGGTGCGGCGACCCACCCGTGTTGACACGATGCACGGCCAACATAATACGCAGCGAGAGGCATGCCATGCATTCTTTCCACATTTCCAAAATAGCACTTTCTCTCTCGGATGATAAGAGGTACATCTTGAAGGATGGAATTCGAAGTCTTGCCTACGGTCACAAGGATATTGTCAACTGCATCAGCAGCAGCACGAGGAACAACAAGCGACCAAAGCATCAACACACAGCAGATGATGATTATGATGATGGCGATGATGACGATTTATGGGAGGACGATCACGGCGAAGCGATAGAGGGCGAAGAAGAAGAAGAAGAAGAAGGCCAACACGACGAATTTTAACCTTATTAGGGATTTACTCACTCACATTCACTGGACCTGCACAACACTTCACATCATGCGCTAATGCAAAAAGAACATTGTACAAAATTACATTAAATACACTTTTTATGCATTATTATTTACATTTTCTGGTCGTGATTTCGTTCTTGTCTCGTTATATCCTTTTTGTGCTAACATACTTTTGCAAAATATAACATGATGCATTGCAATCATAATAAACTCTTTTTCTTTTTCTTTGCAGGCTAATAGCAATCCCAGCAACCCCGCACTCTCGACATCCATGCCCTGCGTGCAACCATGCACCGACGCACGCTCGACGCCAACGCACCTTCGCTCGCCGGTCAGCCATTCCACACGCATCCTCTGCGCTGCTCTCTCAACAAAACAAACGCAACACACAGCTCTAAATAGCTCTCAAACCTTTTCAAACAACAAGGTTATCTAAAGTATAACATTATAGATAAAATGACATATAGCTATAATGACATATAGCTATAATGACATTTGCCTAACTACTAACTTCACGGCGAACTTGGCCGGTTGGAGCACCATGGCTAAAATTTAATAACCAGCCGGCACCGCTCGGGCACCATCCATTTCGCCCTATTTGGTTGCGGTGGGCTGAAAAAAGTTTGGGTGGTGGGCCAACTTCACAGTGAAGTTGGCCCACCACCTATTTGGGAGACCCTGTACCCCAAACGGTTTGGCCACCATGGCTAAAATTTTGGCACCAGCCGGCACCACTCGGGCACCATCCATTTCGCCCTATTTGGTTGCGGCGGGCTGAAAAAAGTTTGGGTGGCGGGCCAACTTCACAGTGAAGTTGGCCCACCACCTATTTGGGAGACCCTGTACCCCAAACGGTTTGGGCACCATGGCTAAAATTTTGGCACCAGCCAGCACCACTCGGGCACCATCCATTTCGCCCTATTTGGTTGCGGTGGGCTGAAAAAAGTTTAGGTGGTGGGCCAACTTCACAGTGAAGTTGGCCCACCACCTATTTGGGAGACCCTGTAGCCCAAACGGTTTGGGCACCATGGCTAAAATTTTGGCACCAGCCGGCACCACTCGGGCACCATCCATTTCGCCCTATTTGGTTGCGGTGGGCTGAAAAAAGTTTGGGTGGTGGGCCAACTTCACAGTGAAGTTGGCCCACCACCTATTTGGGAGACCCTGTAGCCCAAACGGTTTGGGCACCATGGCTAAAATTTTGGCACTAGCCGGCACCACTCGGGCACCATCCATTTCGCCCTATTTGGTTGCGGTGGGCTGAAAAAAGTTTGGGTGGTGGGCCAACTTCACAGTGAAGTTGGCCCACCACCTATTTGGGAGACCCTGTAGCCCAAACGGTTTGGGCACCATGGCTAAAATTTTGGCACCAGCCGGCACCACTCGGGCACCATCCATTATGCCCTATTTGGTTGCGGTGGGCTGAAAAAAGTTTGGGTGGTGGGCCAACTTCACAGTGAAGTTGGCCCACCACCTATTTGGGAGACCCTGTAGCCCAAATGGTTTGGGCACCATGGCTAAAATTTTGGCACCAGCCGGCACCACTCGGGCACCATCCATTTCGCCCTATTTGGTTGCGGTGGGCTGAAAAAAGTTTGGGTGGTGGGCCAACTTCACAGTGAAGTTGGCCCACCACCTATTTGGGAGACCCTGTAGCCCAAACGGTTTGGGCACCATGGCTAAAATTTTGGCACCAGCCGGCACCACTCGGGCACCATCCATTTCGCCCTATTTGGTTGCGGTGGGCTGTAGGTGGTGGGCCAACTTCACACACATGATAGAACGGGGCCCTGACGGAATCTTTCCTTCGGGCCCTTCTTCTCTTCAGACCCTACCGGCCTACCGGAACCTTAAGAACTCATTCTTCAACGAAGAGAGATATCTACTACCTACTCGTGTGTACTCCGTGTTGTGAGAAGGCGCTCTTAGCGGGAGGAAAGGTCACCCACCTATCGTCATATCTAGTACCTAGACTTATTTTTATTGATTATTGCAGCTGCTAGTTTCACTATCTCCTGACCTAGGCCACTTTTAAACGGAGTGTTCCTGTTCCTTGTCGTGAAATGTTTCGCACTGTTTTTGCCGGACTGGGGGTTTTTTCCATGCGGTTCTTTCGAATTCGGTCTCGGAAGCGGCAGCGCTGGACATGAAG
Source organism: Sinentomon sp. SZTP_YWyxl (assembly GCA_030068105.1). NCBI lineage: Eukaryota > Metazoa > Arthropoda > Protura > Sinentomata > Sinentomidae > Sinentomon > Sinentomon sp. SZTP_YWyxl. The sequence goes on along the minus strand of JASGXE010013927.1, from coordinate 4,369 downwards.
AAGCGTCGTTTGTTGAAAGCGATCGGCCCCATTGCATTCATTTGAATTGTCAAGTCAAACAGGGAAATTTGTACACGGTGGTCATATTTTATGCAATTTGTATCCGCGTTTGTACATATTTTGTGCAATTTATACATGCGTACATCTTCTTTTGTACAATTTTTGTGCAATTTATGTGGGTATCTTCTTTTGCACATCTTTTGTGCAATTCTTTTGCAATTTGTATTTCTTCTTTTGTTCATATTTTATGCAATTTTTTATTTCTTCTTTTGCACATATTTATATGCAATTTTTTATCTTCTTATGAACATATTTTATGCAAAAAAAGGTTTGTCTCCTTTTCTACATATTTTGTGAAATTTATTTATCTTATTTTGTACATATTTTATGGAATTATCTGCTTTTGTTCTTCTTTTATGCAATTTTTTATCTTCTTTTGTACATACGTTATGCAATTTATGTCTGCTTTTGTACATATTTTAAGCAATTTAAAAGTATATCTTCTTTTGTACATATTTTATGCAATTTATATTTTGCGCAATTTTCTATCTTCTTCCACTCCTGAAGAAAAATCTTCGCACAAAAGAGTTCAATAATAAATTCAGGCGTCATTCAGAATCCATGATGGCAACTTGCGCCGCAAATCAAAAAGAAGGAAGTAAAAAAGTTTATGAGCAGGCAACAGTTAAATGGTAAAAACATATGCATGAGTACATAAATTCCACCGCCACTATACCAACCTATACCCGGCGTTTATTGACACCCGGTGTTTACTGTAACCCCGGCCTTTGTTTCAAATTTTACGGCATTCAGATTGTTAAGTCCAGCTAAAACTGGCTTTTTTGCAGTGGTTTCAAGAAACCCAGCTTGCGCTGTTGCTGGCTTGCGGTCAAATTTTTGCCACTGTTATTCGAAACAAAATGCCTCATGTTTTCTCAGACTGAGAGTGCCTAATGGAGAAGTCACGACACCTGCTTAACAAGATGTCACTGTTGCGAGCCACGCGAACATGATAACCCTGACATTCACCTCAAAACAAGGTGCTAAACTGTTAAATACGAGCGCACGCTTATGCTTTTTAGCAACTTATAACTTGTTGCCATCTGGTTAAAGTTTTCTGCAAAATTATGTATTCCAATTACCACGTTTTATTGCATTTATCGTCCCAGCAGTCAACGCGCAACTTATGAAGATATGCGCTGCTGTTAACATGATTCCTTTTCCAATGCAATTATTATCCTGCGCAGAAAAGTTCTGGCTCAGTCAACAAAGGATGACGTTGGAGTTCGCAACAAGTTGCCCACGTGGGGATATACCTTTGGGGGAGACCGCGAAACACGTCAAAATGCGGGCTTTTTCATCAACAACGCGCAGTCGCATTCCCCACTGAAACTCTCCCCCAGGTTCTACTCAATAGAGTCAATTCAATGGATAGATTTGTGTTGTGAAAATTTTATTTCTATGCACAGCGCTTATTCCTTTTCCATTGTTGCATTGAAAGATGCATCCGTCTGTTGAATTGGCTCTGTTGAGTTGAACCTATGGGTGAGTTGCAATGGGGAATTGTGACTCAACCTCGTCTTCCACGTCAAAAGGGAAGACGGCCGTGTCTTCCCTTTTGCCTCAATGCTGTTAGGCAGACACCCATCCCAGTCTGTATTTCGCTATTTTAATAATCATGTGCATAGCTTTATGCGTTCAATATTTTTTTTCAGTGTAAACGGAATTGTTAAACGGGATGTTCATTATGACAAAGATTGCAGCACAAATGAGACTTTGAACCAGCAGGGCCAAGCATTCACGTCTTCTGCTGACCACAAAACGATGCCAACTGCGCCAGCGAGTAAGGCTGATATAACTGGAATACCATTCTCCGGGCTCCGATTAGAGGACCCCCATCAGAATGGGCATCCTGACGGGCAGGATGGGAAGGAGGAAGGAGGTACGACACCACCGGTGTCAGCGAACCATTTCACCTGCAAGAGCATCAACGGCAATCAGACCCAGGCAGCTGAGGGTGTGTTCCCACCCCGAACGCACCCGATCCTTCCACCCGTTCTTCCACCAACGACGCATGAGGTAGAAAGGCCATCAACGCCTTTCTACAGTCAATCAGCTCTGGACGGATACCACTGCTATCAACGCCCTCCTGATAAACGTAAGTATACACTCTAAACACGATGTTCAGCTTGGAACACTATATTTTAACATGGGCTTAGATAGGAAGTGTTCATTTAGGAACACTTGCTCTGTTATTGGAACACACTGAGTGTTCCAATGGAACACTTAAAGTGTTCCAATTTCAGTGTTTAGTGTTCAATTAGTGTTCTATTGGAACCCTTATGGTGTTCTATTGGAACCCTTATGGTGTTCCAATGGAACACTAAAGGTGTTCCATATCGCTCATGTGTTCCAAATCTGTGACAGGAATGTCACAGATTTGGAACACCAGGAACACACTGGGTGTTCCATGGGTGTTCCATAAATGTTCCTAAAAGAACACCACCCATCTAAGCCCATGTTAAAACATAGTGTTCCAAACTGAACTTCGTGTTTAGAGTGTACGTATAGAAAGAGAATCATCCAGCTTTTTTCAGTTCAAATTTTCGCAAATCGAATTCATTCCAAATTCAATACAAGCCAAATTGTATTCAACAGCAAATAATCAACTGCAATGTAATGGACTGCATATTGTCAACTGCAAACGGCATATTATCAACTGCATATTGTCAACTGCATATTATCAACTGCATATTGTCAACTGCATATTATCAACTGCATATTATCAGCGACCGCCTGACAAACATGTATCGAAAGAGAATGTAAGCTGTCTTGTTCAAATTCTCGCAAATCCAATTCATTGCAAATTCAATCCAAGCTAAATTGTATCCAACTGCGTATTATATCAACTGCGCATATTATCAACGGCACATTATCAATTGCATATTATCAACGGCATATTATCAGCGCCCACCTAATAAACGTAAGTCGAAAGAGAATAATCCGTTACTTCAGTTCAAATTGTCGCAAATCGAATTCATTCCAAATTCAATTCAAACAGATCATATTGATTGATTGATTGATTGAATGACTGTATTTTGTGGGGGTTTCCCCACTATCATACATAACAATAACACTTTTGCACAAAAAAAACAATAAGAAACGTCAAAAAAAAAAACGGAAAAACAGGAAAAACAGGCACGAGAAATGGTGCAGACAAATTACAAAGACGAGGGCAAGACCAAATGTGTTTACCTTTCATGACATGTTGCTGAGAGATATAAATTTCTGGGTTTATCGAGCATTTCGAATATCTTGAAATCCGAAGAATTAATTTTCAAACTCCTGTGGAGAAAAACAGAACATCTGCTCTACTTGATATTCTACTTCCAATTCAAATTAACCAATCGCATTGATTTCAATATGGGTATAGTGGCAAGGAATTAATGTACTCATACATGTAAAAAATTGCACAGATTTTGGCAAAACCTCATGCAAAAATTAAGTTTGGCAGCTCCAGAAAGCTCTGTTGAAATGTGGCGCTTTAATTTCTATACCGCCTGCATAAGAGTAAAAACAAGGAAAAAAGTACGGAGGCAACAGTTAAATGGAAAAAACACATGTATGATTACAGTACACGTAATTCCGCCGCTACTATATGTTCTATAGAGGTTCCAATGCCATATTCTCACAAACAGAGGCAGTGATGTCGGTAATAGTTTCGAAAACCTGCCGACATGTGGACTGGACGAGTTTTCATTCTTGCTCGGTGATTGTTTTTATTTAATTTTAACTATTCGTAACGACCCAATCCTTACCTCACCTATTCCAACCAATTCTTCACAAAGACTTGTGAAGAATTGGTTGCAATTGTGTTGTCCATTCAACTTCCGTCGAGTTCTGCCGGTCAACATGGTTAAACCCAAACGCTCCAACGGTGCTGCAGTTTATTGCTACGAGGATTGTGAGTTTGGTCGCCTTCACTGCAATGAAGGCGAAGGTGCTGAAATGGTCCAGTGCAACTCGAAATCCAAGAGCTGCTCCTCTTGGTTCCACATGAAGTGCAGTGATCTACCGTTAACTGCTGCAGTTCCAAAAACCTGGATGTGCCGCAAGTGTCTATCAGTTTCTGCCGACTGTCACACAGTTCCACTCTCTTCCTTCCAATCGACCTTTGTCCCACCGGTATCCCCGGAGTTAGTTCAGTCGCAGGAAATTGCAGTGACTGAAACACTGCTCTCCGAAAAACTGGCAACGCTGTCCAGTGATTTGGCAAAGATGCGTTCGGATCTGGACGAAATCAAAAACACCGTGCTGGCTCATGTGTTGTAAACAGTTGTCACCTCCAAGAACTAAGAACCAAAATTGA
>JASGXE010013926.1:0-12398 GCA_030068105.1 Sinentomon sp. SZTP_YWyxl | reverse complement strand
AAAACAAACCCAAAATAACCTGACCTAACCTAACCGAACCTGACCCAACCTAACCATATATTGTGACCCTAGAAAGAGTTGCGAAGCGGTGGCAAACACGCCAAATGGCAAAAAGCGGTGGCAAGGCAAAAATGCAAAAATTGATGACGTCACAAATTGAGACGACGTGATTGGCTGTTGCGATGCTGCTGTCCGCGGAAGTGGATAGGAAAAAAATTATGCGGCGGAAATCGCAGTGGCTGTGCTCCACTTCGACTTCCATCTTCTTCTCCGAGATGGCACCACTGCGGTCGGCTGTTGTATCGAATTGGCAGATGAACCTGGTCTCCTTCCGCATCTCCTTTCCTCCAACCGATGTCTGGCCTTGTCCGTTGTCCCCGTTGTCCATGGGTGGTTTGTCATGTTCTTGGGAATGGACTTTGTGTCAGTGTTGTCAATGTTCTCTTTCTTTGGCGACTTTTTGACGAAGACACATCTTTTCTGGCGTGTCACAGCTGTTCAGCACGGTCAAGTCGACACAACAGCTGACCGCAGTGGAGCCTTCTCGGAGAAGAAGATGGAAGTCGAAGTGGCGCACAGCTCAGCACAAAGGTGGATCCCTGTGATGATTGTTTTGTCCTGAACCGGATGCGTGGTCGAAGAGCACTTGCTTCTGATGCGAAAGGGCCAGGGTTCGATTCCCGGCCAGGTTGCATTGGAGTGTGAAATGTTCTTCACCTGCATCGAAGGTTGGTGTTGTACCTGACGCGATAAAAAACTGTTCAGGTCGATATTTCTGGGACAACACATGAACTGTGGAGATGAAGCTGTGCTGAGCAGCTGTGACACGCCAAAGAAGATGTGTCTTGGTCAAAAAAGTCGTCAAAGGAAGAGATCATTGACACAAAGTCCATCCCCAAGAACAATAATTCCACATTACAGAAATTATGGAATCGCTTTCAGGCTTTCTTAAAATGTCTCGTTTGCTATTATCCCTTTACTTCAATTTATCCATTTCTTTATTCCGGTAAGCGCAATTTTGGTATTGTTTTCCTGTGTGTGGTGGTAAACTATACAGTTTAGAAACTTATTTGTTTCAGAGTTTACGAAGAACATAGAATCTCCCGAGATGCTTAACGCTGCACGAGTTGTCTTTATGCAGATCAAGTATGGTGTCAGTGATGGTAAATCTCAACTGGTGCAAGACTACCTGGACAAAATCGGGGCTTCCAACGTTGATTTCACACAGAACAAGAACAACATTGAGGATGCAATTTTACTTTACATTTTGAAAACTGAAGGTAACCGATATGGACTAGCAATAATTGTTTGCACCTTTGGAAAGCAAACGAATGATGCGTTAACCTCCGTTAGAACCAGCACCGAACTTTTGAGAAATCAAAATTTTCACTTTAATTCTTTCTCCATAGCCTTTTAAAAAGTATTCAAACTGTCATTTGGTGTTGAATTCACAAGCCCTCACTTGTCTAGCAAGGCAATTTGCTAGTGATGGCTCAATATTTGCTAATTGCGAGTATTATGCAAATAAATGAATTCGTTATGGTGCAAGATTGTTCAGTTATCTTGGACAACGGACAACGAGTTGAGCCTACAGCCATTTTGTAAAAAGGCAGTTTTTGCGAATTCTCTTTTCCCCCTGACAATCGCAGCTTGGATCTTCCATCAAATTCACCCTTTATTCGTGAAACCCGTCCTCTTCTGTCCTCTCACACCAGTCAATGACCTTGTTTTGTGAATTTGTCATGCCTGTGTGATGGTTTCTTCTTTTTCTTTTTTTTAAATCAGTTTTTAACTATAGAACTGTCTATCCGTAGCGTGCTAATAGCGCCAATTCATTGCCGCTGTTTTTTGCTAAAATAAATAAATGCGAAGTTAATATATCAATAAATCTTAAAATTTATTATGAAGTGACCCTAAAAAGTCCAGGAGGATAAAACGTTACTGGCAGATAACCTTTAGTACATTGTGCAAACTATATTGTGATCCGGCCAGCAACTCTCACTGCCAAACTTTATTAAGCGCGGTAGCCGATGGGAGCACCCTATTACATCGAGAGTAGCTCCATGCACACGGTTATTTAATTAATTAACGGAGTGCACGTTCCAAGTTTTACTTTCTCTTTCTCAAATAAACCAAGAGTTCACACAATGTTACAAGGACATGACTAAAGTTCTTTCAGTTTATTTTCGTCATAAACGGAATTTCAGGCATCATCTTCCAATTTTTGGTCTTTTCCCGCAAGCATTGCAGGTCATAGAAAAAAAGTGAAAAAACTTTCCTGGAAATATTGACATCAGCCTGATCGTGTTTCGTGGCGACAGAATCACATTGCTTTTAAAAAATGAAACTGTTCAATTTTTGCAAAAACTACTATGCACCGGAAACTTGGGCAAATTTATTATCGCCTTTTTACGTATCATTGGCCAAAATCCGATAGCGTTGGAAAGCTTCGTTGCAATGCGGCGCCTTTCCCGCCTGCGAGATAAAAGAAAGAAAGAAAAAAAGTTTCGGAGACAATGCTTGTCAAATGGGAACAACAACTGTATACTGTTCAGTTTAAATTAAAAAAATTAACACTTCTGATGTCCACCAGGTTTGGTTTTTTCAAACAGGATTTTTTTGTTCCGCATTCATTCGCAGGCAGCGCCTTCGAGGCTGTTACGAGAGGCGAAATGTGTGTTTACATTGCGGCAAGCTCAGCGGTAGATGCAGCCTGCTGACCGCTTCTTGTGCTGGCGTTTGACCCGATAAGGCAAAGGCATGCATGCCTTGTTCAGAACACTTGAACAATCGAGCCCGCCGCCAATGCGTTCGTTGCATCGTTCGCCAGGTCGCATACAAGGTGTGCAGGTTGCTTGCTTGTATGGTTGAACGTGTTTTGGGGCACCAGGGTCTTTGGGAGGAAGGAACAAATGTGCGGCCCAATTTCTCCAAGACACCCTGCCCAGCAACCCGGCACAAAACAAGTCCCTGACATTTCATTTCACAGGTCACCAAAACTGCAAAAATCCAAACGCAATGTGAAGAAGAATCACAACGAACAAATCAACGGGATCCGTCCCACCACAAACTCTGCTCGATCCACAAACAAGTAACGACACAAAAATCACAACCTTCTTGACTCAGACGCGGCTCTATGATAGTTTGGCGGTTTTCTCTGCAAGTGCGGCTCTCTTTTCATTCATTCGGCCAACAGCCTTGTTCGACCTGCTTGGCTCACCCAGTGATCAGTCAGATGCTGAAGACAGGAGAACGCGCGCGCCGCGGTGCGGAAGAAAAAGAACTATAATTGCCGGCTTCATTGCTTATGATTGCGTTTTCCCATTGAAGATGGCGCTAGTCGCCCCACTTCTTCTGTAGACATTATGCACCCACCATCAACTGCATACTTTTTTTCCCAATCCACTTCCGCATGCGCGTCTCTGATTGGCTGTTGGGAATTCCAGCCAATTTCAACATCCAATTTTCAAAACCTAACGCAACCAAAACCTAACCTGACCTAACCTAACCTAACCTGACCAAACCTAACCCTATTGCGACCCTAGAAAGAGTTGCGAAGCGGTGGCAAACACGCCAAATGGCAAAAAGCGGTGGCAAGGCAAAAATGCGAAAATTGATGACGTCACAAATTGAGACGACGTGATTGGCTGTTGCGATGCTGCTGTCCGCGGATGTGGATTGGAAAAAAACAATATGCCCATCAACTCATCTGCCTTCTGTAACATCGATGCTGAATCGATGAGAACGGAATGGAGAAAATCTGGACCAAAGGGGCCAAGCCCACACTGATTTATTTTCAGTGCAGAAAACATACTCAACGAAGTTGGGTTTTTGGTTCACGGTTGTCAAGAAGTCAACCAATTTATATTGGGTCCCAGGTCTTGAGAGTCAAGATTGGTCATGGATGTTGGTCTACTCGCATTGTTAGACACAGTACGAACATTGTTTGCTGTTTAAACGGGTGTTTTCAAAACATAATATCCGGAAATTTTTTGATATTTTTTATCGTTTATCTTTTTATCTTTTTCCACTTTGCGATAGATTCCACGAAAAGTGTATGTTACGCATGCCTTGTTAGTCTCGATTGGCAACACATGGGCGTAAGGCCTCACAATCGTGGGCTAAACGTGAGTTATTTTTGGAAAAAAACTCGAATTCCTCGAGAAGGATTATTCTGTTACGTCAAATCGTCCAAGTTTCCAACTCACACTGCTTTCAGCGTAAAATGTGTTCACTTTTCAAATTGGCAGGTTTTGATAAAGCTGTGGAATGCAAGAAAAACCTGGACACGCTGAGATATCCATCTCTCATGAATGCAATATTGTCTGTTTATCGTAATGAAGAAGTCGAGCCGGGCAACTCCAATGCAATAGAAATGGATTCTTTAGATGAGGCAGCCATCCTCGCTAATGCTAAAGAATATATACAAAATTTAAATACACCTCCGCAAACTGATCAGGAAAAGAAGGTACATACTCCCATGACTCTTGTTGTTGGTTCTCTATCGATAAACTAATCATATCTTCTTTCATCATATCTTTTCAATCATTTCTTTATTTTCTTTTTTAATTATATCTACGAGTACTTTAATCAGTTGGTTAAACCGATGAGTGCAGCAGAAGTGATGTGAGTTATCGAGACATGTCTCATAGCATTTCCTGGACACATCTCGAAACAATGATTTAGCAGTGCCCGTATTCTTAGATACTCCTCATTCCACTTGAAGATATGAGCCAAGAATGCTCCCAAGTGTGCTCAGAGTGAATTCAGAATTCTTTCAACAATGAAAATCAATGAAAAGTCGGTCGAAAACTTAATTCTCGCATAGAAATTAAAGTTTTCTGTGTATTTAAATGGAAGAATGTGAAGCATTCTCAGCTCATATCTTCAAGTGGAATGAGCTGTATGCGCAGAGTATTGGGAACCATAATTGCTGGAAAAGCGTGGCCTTTTATCAGGGGAGATTGCATTCGTAAATATAGCATGACAAATAAGTCTGACCACTTTAGAACTTTCTGAATTCTGAAAATTCGTTCGAATAGCTATTGAACCATTTTGGATTTTCAATCCATCGATTTTCACAAGGCATCCGATATTTCACGGAGTCCATTTGCCAGAATTTATTTTTCGCAATGCTCAGAAATTTTACTTCTCATTCCAAATATAGTTCAAATGGAACGTTCGCAAAGAAGTACCGTGGTGCGTGGCGTATAGGTCTGCTGCCGAAAAACTGAAGCAACTTTTGAGTGCAGGAGACGGTTAAATACTGACGACGTGACACTATATGGTGTGCAGGGGACTCGATTCATGCGGTCGAATTCGCGGCCGGCTGATTTGGCATCAGTGGCGTTTTTTATTTTATTGACTTCCGTAACTGTCTTTGGGCCACCATCTCTCGGGGTTATTGGTGTTCGAAATGCACGCAGGAAAACGTGGCCAGACAAAAATGTTCCTCTTTGTTTTGATGCTTTGCCTGCTGTTTTTAATCGCGCGCATTGCCAGTTAGGTGTGAAATGACGTAAAAAAGACGGTAAGAAGTGCGAATATTTTTTGTAGCGAAAAGCTTGCCATGTGTAGATGCACGATAAAGAGATACTGAATCTCTTTGTCGTTAATCTCCTAACGGAATCTCCTAACGGAAACATTCCAAGAACCCTCAGGAGAATATTTAACTGAAAAAATGACTTTACAGGCTATGCAACGTTGTCCAGCACCAACGAAACAAGCCGGAATATACCTATATAAAGTAGGTACATATCAGAACAGTTGTGACTTGTGACTGAGGTCTTAGTTCCTGGAGCGGTACTTCAGCAATTACCTACACCCGGGAGAATGCCGGTACCTCGCTATGACCCATTAATTGGGTGCCTGGTGCGGTGGATTCTGGAACAGATACCCTCAGGTGATCTGCAAATACCTCGCCGGGACCATGGCTGACGTCAGTCTCTTTCTGTCCTCCGTGGAGCAAGGTGCTTGTCATCCGGAGCGAGGATTCCTGTTCTTCGACGTGCAGGTGGTTTCTCATCGCAGTGATTGTGGAGCTGGAAGTACTCTAGATGGGTGCATCACTGTCATTGATTTCTTCTACGTTTCGTCTTCTCGTCTGATCATGAACTGAGTGTCTTCTTCACGCATATTTTCTTCCTCGTTCAAATGATAGACTGATTTCGACCTTTTTGCCATTACGATGGCGGGTTCGAAAAATTGCAAAAGGGCTGGGACAAAGACCACGCCAAAGGTTTCAACAAAGGCCACTGGAAAGAAATCTGAGCCAACCAGTGAGACAAATTCATCTTACTGCTTGACCGGATGTCCGTTTGGTGGACTAAATTCTTCAGAGGGTGGACAGATGATTCAGTGCTCTCTGCTTCACGAATAATTGTTCCGGTTGGTACCATTTCACTTGTGTCGGACTTGTCGACAACGGTGCAATCCCCTTGTGGTGCTGCCCACCATGCAGAGACTCCCTGTTCAAATCTCTCCACCAGCTTGATTTGGTCTGTTCTGACTTGTTTCCGAAAATTGTTGCCGACATCGCAGATCTGAAGGCAACTTTATTCAAGATTACTGACAGTAGTAAACAAGGACCTAGTCACAATTTTCGTGATGCGAGCACTCAAACGCATTGCTTGGCTTCAACAACATTGGTGCCAGTAATTTATCAAGATGTCGGCACTCAATCAGACTGTCAAACATCGCCATGCACCATCTTGCCCATTCCTGAGGTTGACCTTCAATCCAATGTCGACACTCAAACAGACTGTCAAGCATTGTCATGCACCATCTTGCCCATTCCTGAGGTTGAACTTCCATCTGATGTTAACAATCAAACAGACTGTCAAACATCGTCATGCACCGTCTTGCCCATTCCTGAGGTTGACCCTCAACCCGATGTCAACACTCAAACAGACTTTCAGAAATCACATACACCATCTTGCCTGCTCTTGAGTTGACTCTCAATCTTTTTACCAGGCCTCATCATCCGCCGAACCGTCAACTTCTGGATTTGTTCCTCCCAAGAAAGTTCATCAGGCTCCATTCATGTCGGTTACAACTACTCAGCAATGACCTCAGTAGCTTCTGCCGCTTCGGATCAAGCCTCAGCAGAAACGCCTGCAATGTTTAATCCAGGCGACTGCCCTCCCGTGGCACATCATCATCCGACAATCATAGAAGCAAATCGTCAACGAAACGACAACAACCGTTGGAAATCCAATGAAACTGACGTTTCAGCAGACACGGTCAGATTTCCAACCGGTTGTTTGTCTTTTCGTTGACGATTTGCTTCTATGATTGTCGGATGATGATGTGCCACGGGAGGGCAGTCGCCTGGATTAAACATTGCAGGCGTTTCTGCTGAGGCTTGATCCGAAGCGGCAGAAGCTACTGAGGTCATTGCTGAGTAGTTGTAACCGACATGAATGGAGCCTGATGAAACTTTCTTGGGAGGAACAAATCCAGAAGTTGACGGTTCGGCGGATGATGAGGCCTGGTAAAAAGATTGAGAGTCAACCTCAAGAGCAGGCAAGATGGTGTATGGTGATTTCTGAAAGTCTGTTTGAGTGTTGACATCGGGTTGAGGGTCAACCTCAGGAATGGGCAAGACGGTGCATGACGATGTTTGACAGTCTGTTTGATTGTTAACATCAGATGGAAGTTCAACCTCAGGAATGGGCAAGATGGTGCATGACAATGCTTGACAGTCTGTTTGAGTGTCGACATTGGATTGAAGGTCAACCTCAGGAATGGGCAAGATGGTGCATGGCGATGTTTGACAGTCTGATTGAGTGCCGACATCTTGATAAATTACTGGCACCAATGTTGTTGAAGCCAAGCAATGCGTTTGAGTGCTCGCATCACGAAAATTGTGACTAGGTCCTTGTTTACTACTGTCAGTAATCTTGAATAAAGTTGCCTTCAGATCTGCGATGTCGGCAACAATTTTCGGAAACAAGTCAGAACAGACCAAATCAAGCTGGTGGAGAGATTTGAACAGGGAGTCTCTGCATGGTGGGCAGCACCACAAGGGGATTGCACCGTTGTCGACAAGTCCGACACAAGTGAAATGGTACCAACCGGAACAATTATTCGTTGAAGCAAGAGAGCACTGAATCATCTGTCCACCCTCTGAAGAATTTAGTCCACCAAACGGACATCCGGTCAAGCAGTAAGATGAATTTGTCTCACTGGTTGGCTCAGATTTCTTTCCAGTGGCCTTTGTTGAAACCTTTGGCGTGGTCTTTGTCCCAGCCCTTTTGCAATTTTTCGAACCCGCCATCGTAATGGCAAAAAGGTCGAAATCAGTCTATCATTTGAACGAGGAAGAAAATATGCGTGAAGAAGACACTCAGTTCATGATCAGACGAGAAGACGAAACGTAGAAGAAATCAATGACAGTGATGCACCCATCTAGAGTACTTCCAGCTCCACAATCACTGCGATGAGAAACCACCTGCACGTCGAAGAACAGGAATCCTCGCTCCGGATGACAAGCACCTTGCTCCACGGAGGACAGAAAGAGACTGACGTCAGCCATGGTCCCGGCGAGGTATTTGCAGATCACCTGAGGGTATCTGTTCCAGAATCCACCGCACCAGGCACCCAATTAATGGGTCATAGCGAGGTACCGGCATTCTCCCGGGTGTAGGTAATTGCTGAAGTACCGCTCCAGGAACTAAGACCTCAGTCACAAGTCACAACTGTTCTGATATGTACCTACTTTATATAGGTATATTCCGGCTTGTTTCGTTGGTGCTGGACAACGTTGCATAGCCTGTAAAGTCATTTTTTCAGTTAAATATTCTCCTGAGGGTTCTTGGAATGTTTCCGTTAGGAGATTCCGTTAGGAGATTAACGACAAAGAGATTCAGTATCTCTTTATCGTGCATCTACACATGGCAGCTTTCGCTACAAAAAAATATTCGCACTTCTTACCGTCTTTTTACGTCATTTCACACCTAACTGGCAATGCGCGCGATTAAAAACAGCAGGCAAAGCATCAAAACAAAGAGGAACATTTTTGTCTGGCCACGTTTTCCTGCGTGCATTCGAACACCAATAACCCCGAGAGATGGGGCCCAAAGACAGTTACGGAAGTCAAAAAAAAAAAAAACGCCACTGATGCCAAATCAGCCGGCCGCGAATTCGACCGCATGAATCGAGTCCCTGCACACCATATAGTGTCACGTCGTCAGTATTTAACCGTCTCCTGCACTCAAAAGTTGCTTCAGTTTTTCGGCAGCAGACCTATACGCCACGCACCACGGTACTTCTTTGCGAACGTTCCATTTGAACTATATTTGGAATGAGAAGTAAAATTTCTGAGCATTGCGAAAAATAAATTCTGGCAAATGGACTCCGTGAAATATCGGATGCCTTGTGAAAATCGATGGATTGAAAATCCAAAATGGTTCAATAGCTATTCGAACGAATTTTCAGAATTCAGAAAGTTCTAAAGTGGTCAGACTTATTTGTCATGCTATATTTACGAATGCAATCTCCCCTGATAAAAGGCCACGCTTTTCCAGCAATTATGGTTCCCAATACTCTGCGCATACAGCTCATTCCACTTGAAGATATGAGCTGAGAATGTTTCACATTCTTCCATTTAAATGCACAGAAAAACTTTAATTTCTATGCCGAGAATTAAGTTTTCGACCGACTTTTCATTGATTTTCATTGTTGAAAGAATTCTGAATTCACTCTGAGCACACTTGGGAGCAATCTTGGCTCATATCTTCAAGTGGAATGAGGAGTAGTCTAAGAATACGGGCAACTGCTAAATCATGTTTCGAGATGTGTCCAGGAAATGCTATTGAGACATGTCTCGATAACTCACATCACTTCTGCTGCACTCATCGGTTTAACCAACTGATTAAAGTACTCGTAGATATAATTAAAAAAGAAAATAAAGAAATGATTGAAAAGATATGATGAAAGAAAAAGATATGATTAGTTTATCGATAGAGAACCAACAACAAGAGTATGGGAGTATGTACCTTCTTTCCTGATCAGTTGCGGAGGTGTATTTAAATTTTGTATATATCTTAGCATTAGCGAGGATGGCTGCCTCATCTAAAGAATCCATTTCTATTGCATTGGAGTTGCCCGGCTCGACTTCTTCATTACGATAAACAGACAATATTGCATTCATGAGAGATGGATATCTCAGCGTGTCCAGGTTTTTCTTGCATTCCACAGCTTTATCAAAACCTGCCAATTTGAAAAGTGAACACATTTTACGCTGAAAGCAGTGTGAGTTGGAAACTTGGACGATTTGACGTAACAGAATAATCCTTCTCGAGGAATTCGAGTTTTTTTCCAAAATAACTCACGGTTTAGCCCACGATTGTGAGGCCTTACGCCCATGTGTTGCCAAATCGAGACTAACAAGGCATGCGTAACATACACTTTTCGTGGAATCTATCGCAAAGTGGAAAAGATAAAAAGAAAAACGAAAAAAAAATTATCAAAAAATTTCCGGATGGGGTTATTATGTTTGGAAAACACCCGTTTAAACAGCAAACATGATTCGTACTGTGTCTAACAATGCGAGTAGACCAACATCCAAGACCACACTTGACTCTATAAAGACCTGGGACCGAATAAATTGGTTGACAAATTGAAAACCGTGAACCAAAAACCCAACTTCGTTGAGTATGTTTTCTGCACTGAAAATAAATCAGTGTGGGCTTGGCCCCTTTGTCCAGATTTTCTCCTTCCGTTCTCATCGATTCAGCATCGATGTTACAGAAGGCAGATGAGTTGATGGGCTATTGTTTTTTTCCAATCCACATCCGCGGACAGAGCATCGCAACAGCCAATCACGTCGCTCAATTTGTGACGTCATCAATTTTCGCATTTTTGCCTTGCCACCGCTTTTTGCCATTTGGCGTGTTTGCCACCGCTTCGCAACTCTTTCTAGGGTCGCAATAGGGTTAGGTTTGGTAGGTTAGGTTAGGTTAGGTCAGGTTAGGTTGGTTGCGTTAGGTTTTGAAAATTGGATGTTGAAATTGGCTGGAATTCCCAACAGCCAATCAGAGACGCGCATGCGGAAGTGGATTGGGAAAAAAAAGTATGCAGTTGATGGTGGGTGATAATGTTCAGAAGAAGTGGGGCGACTAGCGCCATCTTCAATGGAAAAACGCAATCATGAGCAGTGAAGCCGGCAATTATAGTTCTTTTTCTTCCGCACCGCGGCGCGCGCGTTCTCCTGTCTTCAGCATCTGACTGATCACTGGGTGAGTCAAGCAGGTCGAACAAGGCTGTTGGCCGAATGAATGAAAAGAGAGCCGCACTTGCAGAGAAAACAGCCAAACTTGCAGAGAGCCGCAGTCTGAGTCAAGAAGGTTGTGATTTTTGTGTCGTTACTTGTTTGTGGATCGAGCAGAGTTGGTGGTGGGATGGATCCGTTGATTTGTTCGTTGTGATTCTTCCTCACATTGCGTTTGGATTTTTTGCAGTTTTGGTGACCTGTGAAATGAAATGTCAGGGACTTGCTTTGTGCCGGGTTGCAGGACAGGGTGTCTTGGAGAAATTGGGCCGCACATTTGTTCCTTCCTCCCAAAGACCCTGGTGCCCCAAAACACGTTCAACCATACAAGCAAGCAACCTGCACACCGTTTATGCGACCTGGCGAACGAGGCAACGAACGCATTGGTGGCGGGCTCGATTGTTCAAGTGTTCTGAACAGGGCATGCATACCCTGGGCCTTATCTGTTCAAACGCCAGCACAAGAAACGGTCAGCAGGTTGCATCTACCGCTGAGCTTGTCGCAATGTAAACACACATTTCGCCTCACGTAACAGCCTCGAAGGCGCTGCCTGCGAATGAATGCGGAGCAAAAAAATCCTGTTTGAAAAAACCAAACCTGGTGGACATCAGAAGTGTTAATTTTTTTATTTAAACTGAACAGTATACAGTTGTTGTTCCCATTTGACAAGCATTGTCTCCGAAACTTTTTTTCTTTCTTTCTTTTATCTCGCAGGCGGGAAAGGCGCCGCATTGCAACGAAGCTTTCCAACGCTATCGGATTTTGGCCAATGATACGTAAAAAGGCGATAATAAATTTGCCCAAGTTTCCGGTGCATATGTAGTTTTTGCAAAAATTGAACAGTTTCATTTTTTAAAAGCAAGGTAATTCTGTCGCCACGAAACACGATCAGGCTGATGTCAATATTTCCAGGAAAGGTTTTTCACTTTTTTTCGATGACCTGCTTGCGGGAAAAGACCAAAAATTGGAAGATGATGCCTGAAATTCCGTTTATGACGAAATTAGTCATGTTCTTGTAACATTGTATGAACTCTTGGTTTATTTGAGAAACAGAAAGTAAAACTTGGAACGTGCACTCCGTTAATTAATTAAATAACCGTGTGCATGGAGCTACTCTCGATGTAAT
>JASGXE010013925.1:0-12255 GCA_030068105.1 Sinentomon sp. SZTP_YWyxl | reverse complement strand
TCTGCTGCCAGAGGAGATGCGGGATTCACCGCCCAAAGTTGACACATGCACCGTTTTGAATGTCTCAGCGGATCATCGCTGCAGTCTACCTATGCTTGATAGTCAGAGGTTCACCACAGAGTTCATTTACCTCCCGGGACATTGAGGAGGGCACAACGAGGTGACGGGGACCGACGGCGATGGCACATACCTGCATACGTAGGTGGGTACATTCGTGAGTAGAACGAATCCACTCGTGAACTCGTATTTCAAAGCAGAGCTTTCCTTTCCCTGCAGACTGGGGCTGGGGCATGAGGAGATTCCTGCCCACCTCTTGTCAATAGGCTTGCATTGTCAGTTCGCACCTTTGCACGAAGACGTGTGTTCATTCATCCGTTCGGACGGGATCGGAGGAATTCAAGTCATGCGTTATTTGCGAATAACTAAAAATTCACTACAGCGCGTCCGCAGATTCGTCAGCATCGACAGCTCCCTGGACGCATTCGCAAGGAAGGTTCTTTGGGCAAGCATTCGCCGGTTTCAATCAGATGATTCTCGAGCCCCGCAGTTCAAATACATGTCGCGAGCCATGCGGTTTCACAGCATTGGTCCCTGTCGGCACTGGGCAAACCCTGGGCGCTGATGGCCACCCTGAGATGACAACGCGGGCTAAAGGATTGTCCGGAACGCCCCATAATCGCGTTGATTGCGCAATTGATTGCGTCACACAGCTTTGGCGCTGAAGGGCGGTGGCCCCGGCGGTCGGGCGCGCTCCCCGATACCCAAACGCACGCTCATCAACCTGCGTGGCTTTAATATTTCCAAACAGCAACCAATAGATAAATGGATAGGACTAATGGTTAGCACATTTCTGGAACGGCCTGTACATCGGGGGATGAAGAGTTGTGCCAAAAAGGGGCGGGGCTAAGTGCCAAAATACTGGCGCCTGATTGGCGGGGGATGTGCCTCTGGGTTACTGTGTGACTTGCTCCTTCAGACAACATGCATACCTGGATTGTCGGATTCGCGATGGGCTTAAGCTTAAAGATCACGTCCGATCCGACATCACCGTTTCGTTTGACAGCTTCAAATGACTAGCTCCTTCTGACGACATGCATGCGTGGTTTGTCGGGCTCGCGACTTGAAGATCCTGCCCGATTCGAAATCACCGTTTCATTTTCCAGCTTCCAATGACTAGCTCCTTCTGACGACGTTGCCAAAATGCGTGGTTTGTCGGACTCACGCTGTACTTAAAGATCCCGCTCGATCCGAAATCACCGTTTCGTTTGACAGCTTCCAATGACTATAGCTCCTTCTGACGACATGCATGCGTGGTTTGTCGGACTCGCAACTTGAAGATCCTGCCCGATTCGAAATCACCGTTTCATTTGCCAGCTTCCAATGACTAGCTCCTTCTGACGACATGCACGTGTGCTTTGTCGGACTCGCGGTGTACTTAAAGATCCCGCTCGATCCGAAATCACCGTTTCGTTTGACAGCTTCCAATGACTAGCTCCTTCTGACGACATGCATGCGTGGTTTGTCGGTCTCGCGGTGGGCTAAAAGATCCCGATCGATCCGAAATCACCGTTTCGTTTGACAGCTTCCAATGACTAGCTCCTTATGACGAAATGCATGCGTGGTTTGTCGGACTCGCGACTTGAAGATCCTGCCCGATTCGAAATCACCGTTTCGTTTGCCAGCTTCCAATGTCTGTTGCAGCGCCTTGTGACGACACGCAACGCGTGGTTTGCCGGCTACGCGGCGGTCTTAAAGATCGCGAGTAAATTTCTCAAATCATCGTTGCGCTTGCTATTTTGTCGCCGAGAACCATCGTTGCAGCTCCTTACCAGAGAAAAGGTAGACTTTGTACAGAAACTCGCGCTCGCGTTTCGAAATCATTGTTTTAGTTCGTCATTCTCCGAGGACTTTCCTTGTGACGAGCATTCGGAGTTTGCCTAAAGCGAACTCGACAAAAAGATCGAGCTCAAATCTCGAAATTACCATTTCGTTTTTCAGCTTCCGAGGATAATTGTAGCTCCTTGTGACAACCATTTTTCCGGAATCGAGGTAGACTTAAAGATCGTGACCACCTCACGAAATCACTGTTTCATTGTTTGCCGGACACGTGGTAGACTGGAAGTTCGGGTTTATGCACCTACGTTTCGAATGAATCGCTCAGGTTTTCAATGTCTGATGAGGCCGGAGAGATCTCTGTTGCTTGTTTCAAAACCACCGGAGATAGTTGAGGATATTATCGATCCCTTCCCCCTGAAAACGTGGATATCCGCAACTTTCACCGGTGGTTTTAAAAAAAGCATCGGAGATCTCTCCGGCCTGATGAGAAATGTGAAAAAGTGGTATCAAAGTCAGTGATTGCTTATTTTTTCTGTAAGGACACGGTGTACCTACCATAAACAAGTATCCGCAAGGTAAAACACTTAAGCATGAATTAAAACGCGTTGAACCACTTCTGGTTTTTTTAAACAATTGTTGTGAACCAACTATGGTTCGTGTTCGCCAATTCTTTAGATTACTAATTTCCTGACTTGAACACCCCACGGTAAGATAGAACGTTTCAATTATGCCGATTTTCATATCCAGTACACAGCATTTTTACGGTTAATGATTGCACATGAGCCAATGAGATGGAGATAAAAAAAGTCTGTTTTTGGGGTTAAGTCATTTATACGGGGGGACACAATTGCACGGCAACAGGGAAACATTTTAAAGAAAACAGCAGTACCCTTAGCCGCGTGCAATAGTGTCCCCCCTTTGGCACCAGCATACGGCACAGGGTGTGCCTTATTTCTCTGGAGGGTGGGTAGTCGGCTACAAGATAGGTTAATTAGGCGCTTTGGATTCGTTAAGTTAAGTTAGGTTGGTTCGGTTAGGTTAGGTAAGGTCAGGTTAGGTCAGATTGCATTGGATTGGGTCGAGGTTGTTTTTCGTGTTGGTTGTTTTTTGTTTTGGCACACTGCACAGAGAACCCTAACCTAACCTAACCTAACCTAACCTAACCTAACCTAACCTAACCTAACCTAACCTAACCTAACCTAACCTAACCTAACCTGACCTAACCTAACCTGACCTAACCTAACCTGACCTAACCTAACCTTACTTAACCTACTCAAACCAAACCTAACCTAACGACCCAACCGAACCAACCTTACCTATCCAAAGATCCTAATTACCTTACCTGTCTCAACCGACTACCCACCTTCTAGAGAAATAAGGCACACCATGTGCCGTATGCTGGTGCCAAAGGGGGGACACTATTGCACGGCTAAGGGTACTGCTGTTTTCTTTAAAATGTTTCCCTGTTGCCGTGCAATTGTGTCCCCCCGTATAAATGACTTAACCCCCGTTTTTGTCTTGATGTTTCACACGGCCAGAGCGCGGTTGTAACAGAATTACGCTGATGGCAGACCAATGGACGAGTCAAAATAAGAGGACGTTTGTTCCATTTCTCCTAATTGTGCGAGGGGAGAAAGCGCATTTTTTTAAATATTATATAACGAAATTTGGAGCAACCGATACTGGTATTTGTGATCTTCTGAAGCCAAAATTGCACATAATAATAGATGGAACATATTAGTACTTAAACACTCACCAAGGATATTTTTTTGAAAAAAAAAAATAGAGGAAATTAAGCTTGTCATCGAATTTATTTTCTTTCTCATCTGGTTGCTTTTTCGTCTGTTCCAGTTTGTTCAGCGTAAACAAAAGCTGCTGAACTTGAGGATCTTGAATTGCACGCAGCTTAACGAGAAATTTTACAAGAGCCATAGGCAGTATAGCACCCATAGTGTGGGTACATACATCCCCGGTGGTATGAAGTCCATAATCGATCCTTGGGGCCGAGTTAGGGCCCGCAGCGAAGGGAGCATTGGAAGTGTCGTTTCTCCACCTTCACGACAAACGTGAGAATTAGGATTTTGTTCTTCAACACGATGTTCTTCTGTACAATGAATACTTTTTGCGCCACAAAATGCTTTTTGAACTGCATTTTTGCTTCCTTTTTTTTTGGAGAGAAAAAAAATCATTCGGAACTTCCGTTCATGACGGGGCTCTGTCAAACTCAATCCGCGCCAGGTGCCGCCAACGAAAACACCATTCCGGCCTTGGACCGCTTCTTCAGGGGATTGGCAACTTCTATCAATTCAAGTTCAACTGTGGCCCCATCACATGGCCTTCAAATCTCGATTCCAAAACAAGCGCGCAAAAGCCATATGGACTTTGGGGGGACGAGGGACCATCGAACAGCAAGGGTGACTTGTTAGCGCCCGACGATGCGTTGCGCGCAGCGCAACGCCGGGGGAGGGGTTCGTGGAGGCTGTACCCCTCCCCGAAGGGGAAGAAATTTTGAAAAAATGGAACCTCAAATGGTGCCCAGAATGCTCAATTTTTTAAAAAAGAGCAATTTTTCAGGCGCTCCCGGTAAAAATGTGAAATTCGACAAAATTATTGGGGGGGACGAATTCCCACGGAAGAATATTGGGGGACGTGTCCCCCCTGTCCCCCCGGCTTTTGCGCCCTTGTAATCCAAAGTATATCCCAAGCCTCGGAACGTTCCCTTCGGTGTAGTGTAACGGCAAGGCATGGTTACGGCAAGTGCGAGTGAGTAGGTACTTTGCTTGTATGTACATTGCACTGTATCCCGGCCAAACAACTCGCAATTGTTGCACTCAATCATTCGCTCATGTGTTATTGTAGCAAATTGGTATTGCGTTTGTTATTGTTAGAGAGCCACGAAACAGTGTATGGTTCAAAAATCATTGACAGACATGTCGTTCATTTGATTCGAGTGCGAATGCCCGCACAGATTGAATGCCTCTTCTCCCGTAATGTTCCATTTTTTGAATATACCGACTAAGAATTTCCTCAACTCTCAAGCATGCTTTGAAGGAAATCGGAACTCTTACAGCAATGTAATTCCGGTTTAAGAACGTGTATTCAACAAAGAAATCAAGGTGTTTCTGAGAATTTGATTATGGAACAGCACGAAGCCCTGTTTGTGAGAGAGTGGAATCACATTCCTATGTGCGAGACGTGGGATGGACCGTTTGCACCAGCCGCTACACTTGCCAATTTTTGTCACCATTTGCATTGAATTCGCTTGCTAAACTCCGTAAGGGACCAAACATACCGACGCCATGAGTTGCATGGATAATGTGACAGTTTGGCGGGACCGGTGACTGGGGCAGAACGAACTGAGGCAGAAGTGGACTGAGGCAGAATTTTTGCATTTTTGGAAGCAAATTTTTTTCATTTCTGCGGGTTAGGTTAGGTCAGGTTAGGTTAGGTTAAGATAGGACAGGTGTAAAGTACCACCTCCAAGCAAAACTTCCCTCCAAAACTCCCTCCTTTGTCCAATTCTCCCTCAGTCCAATTCTGCCTCAGTCCACTTCTGCCTCAGTCCGTTCTATCCCAGTCCCCCGATCCAGTTTGGCCATAGTTGAAAAAGAGAAAATTGCGGCACAACTGGCTCCTTCTGTTGAATGAGTTTGCGGAAATGATTTGAACGAGTATGTTGAATGAGTTTGAAAAAATACATTCTTAATCCATGGTTTAGCCCGCTCGGAGGGGCGCACGACAGTAGGCAACTTTTGACATGCGTTTGATATGACACCTGCAGCCGTTACACAACTCTATCCCCGGGGAGAAGTGCACCGGAAAAGCGCTAATCAGAGGTTGCGGGTATAATTTTCTCCGTTTGCGAGGACATACTTCAATGCTAAAATTTATCCCCGCAACGTCGGATAAACGTTATTACGGAGCGCTTCTCCCCGGGATAAAACTCGTATATTTGCAGTGACGGCTGTATGTGTTCGCAATGTCGGGCCAAACTGATCAAACACCGCGTGAATATTGGTGCGGCCGATTATTTAGACCAATCAAAAGAAGGAAAAAAGCGTGCAGCAAAAAATTACATAAATTTTCAGGGACAACCACATCTATTGTGTATCCGATCAGCACAGAACAAATACGAATACATCTGTTTCTTTCTTTTCTGTTGAAACTTTCGCCGACTTACAAGTTGCGCACAGCAGTTGGTGGGCAACTGAGTTCTTTGTTTGCTCAGACAGTTTGCATCTGCCAATTGCCAGCTCAACGAATTGGTATTTTTGCTCTGTTCAGTCAGGCAAGAAGCTCAGTCAACGCCGTTCTTCCGTGAGGTGCGCTGGAGAGCAGCCACGCTCTGTGGAACACTGCTCGTCTCGAGTTTGTTGATGACTGCCACACCGCCGTGCACTGAGCACATTGGGACCTAGGTCTTCCATCTCCTGTTCGGTTCAGTGACGCACAAGATCCCACAGTTCAAACCGAGTCAACGGAAGCGGAGATTTTCCTGGCCAAAATGTCCCCGATCGGTCAAGATGGATTTTTGTTGGTCTAAATTAAAGGTTTATAGCGACTACCAGACCTCGTTGAACTGGTCCCAGATGGACGCATTGCGGTAAGTTATTGTTTCATTCCATCCAATAGATTTTAGGCGTTTAAGTTTGGAAGAGGTTTGGATGGTCTAAACGAGTGCCTCTAGCAACCTTGCTTGCAGGAAAAGGGAGTGGAGTGTGGAGCTGACAGGGGTATAGGTACTCACTGACATCACTCTCCCGAATTGCCTGGACAGCCTTTCCGAAAGTAGTCCCTATAAATGTGTGACGAAGAAGCGAAAATGAAAACAAATCTTGCTCACACGAAATGATTTCCGTTGCCTGATGCGAGCGGCAGTTATAAGGCGGACCCAAAAACAAAGTTTAGGCATTGTCCTACTCTTTAAGCGGATGTGCGAAAGGCAAAGTTTTATGTCAGTCGTGTTTTAGAAAGGCTGACAGGTTGACCTTGCACGCAAACTGAAATTCCGCTCGCACGGCGGCATATGATTTCGACACTGTCTAAAATAGCCTGTGGTGCCAAAATCAGTCTTTTCGGCGGTGAGACAGGTCGCAAGGAATGAATAAGCTTTATTTATTCTTTTTCGTATCAATACGACTGCGAAGTGGCAGAAGAGTATAACAAAGATACAACAACGAAAAAGCCCTTAAGACGCAAATTGGAGACAAGCAAAAAATAAATTTCAGAAACAAAAATTTCCATTCAATCCTATCCTCTGAGGTTTGGGTTTTTCTGAGGAGGTAGGTCTCCGAGGTAGGTTTCCGAGGGGAGGACCAGCCTCCTTTTAAATTCCAAACCCCAGAAGCAAAAATTTCTATTCAATCCTATCCTCTGAGGTTTGGGTTTTTCTGAGGAGGTTGGTCTCCGAGGTAGGTTTCCGAGGAGAGGACCTGCCTCCTTTTAAATTCCAAACCCCAGAAACAAAAATTTCTATTCAATCCTATCCTCAGAGGTTTGGGTTTTTCTGAGGAGGTTGGTCTCCGAGGTAGGTTTCCGAGGAGAGGACCTGCCTCCTTTTAAATTCCAAACCCCAGAAACAAAAATTTCTATTCAATCCTATCCTCTGAGGTTTGGGTTTTCTGAGGAGGTTGGTCTCCGAGGTAGGTTTCCGAGGAGAGGACCTGCCTCCTCTTAAAATCCAAACCCCAGAAACAAAAATTTCTATTGAATCCTGTCCTCTGAGGTTTGGGTTTTTCTGAGGAGGTAGGTCTCCGAGGTAGGTTTCCGAGGGGAGGACCTGCCTCCTTTTAAATTCCAAACCCCAGAAACAAAAATTTCTATTCAATCCTATCCTCTGAGGTTTGGGTTTTTCTGAGGAGATTGGTCTCCGAGGTAGGTTTCCGAGGAGAGGACCTGCCTCCTTTTAAATTCCAAACCCCAGAAACAAAAATTTCTATTGAATCCTGTCCTCTGAGGTTTGGGTTTTTCTGAGGAGGTTGGTCTCCGAGGTAGGTTTCCGAGGAGAGGACCTGCCTCCTTTTAAATTCCAAACCCCAGAAACAAAAATTTCTATTCAATCCTATCCTCTGGGGTTTGGGTTTTTCTGAGGAGGTTGGTCTCCGAGGTAGGTTTCCGAGGAGAGGACCTGCCTCCTTTTAAATTCCAAACCCTGGAGGATTTCCATTCCTCGCGACCAAAATCTCTCCTCTCCACCGTTGTGTTGAAATTTATTTTCGCACCAGGCGTGTCCTTTCCAGACGTCGTTCTCCACTGACGACGTTGCCAAATTTTCCACTTGTCACAAAAAGTTCCAAAAATCCTGCAGCGATTGGTTCCATTTTTACACACACCACACACAGCACGACCACAGACCACAGACCGACCGAAGTTGTGGGAATTGGCTTACTCTCAGTTTCAGGACCTTGAGCTCATAGTGTTTCGCCAAAATGGCGAGAGTTAAGCCGCTTACCCGGGACGCGAATTTAAGAAATGAGTACGCGTTTGGGCCCATTCCGATTTTGCGCGTTTCGAAAAAGTGAAAAATAAAGCTAATCTACCCGGGTAGCAGAGGAACGTGGCAGGAACGTTCCGCCGGAACATGGCAACACTTGTCTGTGCCAGGTGGCTGCCATTTGGATATGGTCGGTGTGGCACCACGGTGCTGGCCACTGTAGCAGGAACATGGCGTTCCCCAATGGCAGCGATGTGTTTCTCCACCGTGGCAGGAACTTAGCATACCACCGTGACAGGAACGTGATTGCCACGGTGGTTTGTCTCGTTCCACGGGAGAAAATAGCATTCCCGCCACGGGAGCATTCCATGTCCCCACCACGGTGGAAAAACACATCGCTGCCACTGCAGAAAGCCACATTCCTGCTATAGTGGCTGGCACCGTGGCGCCACACCGATCATATCCAAATGGCAGCCACCTGGCACAGCCAAGTGTTTGCCATGAACCGGCGGAACGTTCCTGCCACGTTTCTCTGCTACCCGGGTAACCAAACCTAACCTGTCTAACTTACCTAACCTGCCCTAACCAAACCTAACCTAACCTTTTTCCATTGTTTCTAGCGTTTTTACCCGTTTTTGGAGGGTCGGAACTTTAACACGGAGTTAGATGGAAAAGGGCCCAAACGCGTACTCATTTCTTAAATAAGCACCCGGCGGGACTCTCCCGGCCTCACACGAAACATAATCAGCGATATGGCTGTTGCTTTTGCTGAAGTTAAATTGAATTTTCCATTTTCCACGAGTTAATTTTTACATTTTTCACAAATAAATTCCATTCCGTTCACCTCGCCTTTTACTGGCCCATGTGCGCTTCCCATGGACAACTGTAATTTTTAATCCTTCAACAACGGGCATAAGGAACAGGGTGTCATGTTTATGCGACCAGAGTCAGGATTTTGGCAGATCAGGAAAGAACCCAATCTGGGAAGATTGGGCCAATCACGTCATACGCGACTTCCTCGCACACCACTGCCAATTTTACGGTTCATTCCAGCAGGCGCTGTGACAAAAGTGCGTTCATTTTCAGAATGGTCCGCGCCAAAATTTGCAGCAAAACGAAGGTGGGAGCGGACAAGACAAAACTAAATTTGCACATCCCTGACTGCAAAAAGGGCGCGAACCATCTGAAAATGAACAGACTTAGAGAAATGAGCATTATGCGAAACGCGCCATTCGTATCCGGTAATGTCAATTTTCCACAGCACCGGCCTGTTTTTATCTTGCGGGTCAAAGGCTACGCGCACCATCGGATCAGAAAAAACACCTTGTACTTTGTTTGATTTCGCTATACGATTGAAAAGTGCAATGGCTTTATGGAAGCTTTGAAACCCTCGAGCGCATCTCCATATCCAAATGCACTCCTTACAGCCTCTTATACCCTGCCGCTGTATCGGAAATGGGCCCACACCTTTTCAACCTGTTCCATCCATCGAGACAGACGGATGTGTTCCCTTTTCCGTCAAGAGAAGAGACAGCAACAGCTACATTACACCAAAGGAGCCACAAGAGCCTGACAATAGAGGGGCGTGGGGTTGACATTTCCTATTTTTAGCCTATTCCTGTTTAATTTAGGATTGCGTCTCCGCCTATAGGCTCTCGCTTGCCATCAATCCATTAACATCGTTTGTGAACTTTGGCTTTTGGGATTTTAGCTTTCAGCTTTCTGCCGACTGTTATAACCGCGCACCTATGCGTGCCTACAACTGAAGGGTCATGGTGACCCAGAATGACACATATTTGCTAATCTATGAGTTTGTTTTTGCCGACATCAGGAGGTGCTGCTTTTGATTTATGAATTGTCATTCGGGTGTTCCGCACCGACTTATTGTTGGCCACAGCCGATTTGCTATTATTTTTCCAAAGCTGTATTTGGCCAATTGCATTTGAGGGCTTTCGCAGTACGTTTTAGAAATTGAGTTTCAATACATGGGCTCACTGACACATCCTGACATTCACGCAGCACTGGAAACATGCTACGGTGCAAATTACAGCAAAAGCTAATAAAAATAGCAATTCTGTTTGCCTGGTGCCCTGATGATAAAGGAATAATGAGGGACCATAATCTACAGCTTCACCTTCATGTTTATCTTGATGACATGAAGATCTTTTTGCACAAATATTTTTCTTTTTGCACAATTTTTTTTTTCTTTTTGCACAATTTTTTTCTCTTTTTGCACAAAATTAGGGAGTTTGCACATGTACAAATCGCCTTTTCATGTTCTGTCTCCATTTCGTAAAAATGCCAATTTCTCCAAAATATAGAAATTGCCAGAAATTCCGATCTTGCCACATTAAACGAACCCTTCAAATGTTTTCGTGATCGTATACGAATAATTCCTAACCGAGCTTTCTCCATCGGCTTTAAAGACCTATAAAAGCACGGTGAACAAATATTTTAATTTCCGATTTGAAGGCGGAAACTCGAGAACATGCATGGAAAAGTTGACCGGATCGAGAGCCATGAAAAGCATTGAAGATCACACAGTGTCATGGGTCATGATGGCAGTGAACACACATACTTATTTGCCCCTTGATAAAAGTATTCCGTCTATCCCCTGCACAGTAAGCCCATACAATTGCCTATATTTCAGGGGTGAACTCTCGGATCGAGATGTGTTTCATTGAACAGCCTGCTGGTGCGTATTTCCCATCATTGCATGTTGCCTCCGAACTTTTTTCTTTCTTTTTACTCTTATGCAGGCGTAGAAATTAAAGCGCCAGATTGCAACAAAGCTTTCTGGAGGTGTCAGACTTCGACCTCGGTGATAAAAGAGGATCTTTTATTATTTTTGCTGCATTTGCTAAGATCTGCAGTCGCAATTACATGTATGATAAAAATAATTTCGTCGTCACTCTACACCCGCCTTCGCGAAATATTTTTCTCCAAGCTAACCATTTGAATTTCCCACAAAAATTTTCCCCAAAAATATCTTAAACCCCAGCAGTCCCCGCGCACCGGAATACAATTCGAGTTGAAAGAGAACAGTTGACTGTTGAACCAGCGATGAAATTGGTCGAACTTATAAGCACCAGCCACATGTGGATGCGCGGACTTCGCAAACGTTGGACATCAAGCAGAGAAAAACGAAAGGCGAAACGTGAATCACGTCCCGAAAGTTGGTTACCCAAAATTCGCTGTTTTATACCTACGAGACAAAAAGAGACAACATGTCCAAAAGGTAAGGTAAGCAAATGCATTCAGCTTGTTGAGGTCAATTTTTATTCACGCATTGACTCAACATCGTTGGCTTATGTTGAATTACTCGTACGTGCTTTCCATGATAACAGCTCACCATACGACAGTAGTTTGACTTCAACGTTGTGATAGATCTTTGATCTGTGATGGCAAGATCCATTCATCATTAAAAATTGGTAGGTACGGATGTGTGTTATAGAGACCAGCAATGTTTCCCACTGCCGTATAACTCATTGGAGAGGCATTATCCAAAACACTTTTCACTGCTTTTTGTGCATGCGACAGAGATATTTTCAATCGCATGCGGTTGAAGCCAAAAAACCACACCTGCATGGCAGCGCAACAGGTTTATTGATTCAGTCATGGATGAACCCAAACCGGTAGTCATCTGTACGCCCCCTATTCGGATGACTGCCTGTGTGTACGATGCCATCAAGCGTCCGCGTAAACGAGCGGAATTTTGTCATTTTCACGCAGAAGAAAAAGTTTTATTTCCCACGACTTTTGTAAAAATTCCCATTGTGAAAAAACTGCTCGAAGCGAAATTCTGGCTCATTGTGAGCCGCGACAACTCCGCCTGATGTGCGACCCGGCACATCCTCTGACACTCATTTGCCAAATTACAGATCAGACAGAGGGGGGCTCCAAAGGCCTTTCGGGGCGATCATCGAAATGAAGCGAACCATCGCCACACCAAAAGCGTCCCACCGGAGTGGTAGGCATATTTTCCC
>JASGXE010013924.1:0-12807 GCA_030068105.1 Sinentomon sp. SZTP_YWyxl | reverse complement strand
AGTCTCTGATATTCCTGCTCGTTGATCTTCATAGTGTTCGAAGAATCGAGTCGTTTGAGTCGTTTGATCAAATTCTCCTTAATCAGCTTCCTAAATTAGAAATACAGGGTGGTCCTAAATTACTGGAACAACCGATAGGACGTGTTCCTTATGTACGTAGGAATCAAACTTGTTCAGTGACAAAATTCGCTACGACCCCCCATTTCGGAGATACACCACCTCAAAGTTCCCAAATTGAGCACTTTTTGGGTGCCTGTGGGGGTTGATTTATTTGTTGAAGAGCTCTCATTTTTTGTATGCGTGCTCCCCAAAACAAACTTAAGAGAAAACATTCAGGGACAAAATGCGTTACCGCCATTTCGGAGCTGATATGATTACCCAAAAATTTTAAGGGGAGCCCCTTTTGGGAGCCTATGTTAGAGTTGATTTATGCGTCGCTCAATGCTGATTTTTGAAGGGCATGTTCCCGAAGATAAAGTGAAGAAAAAACGTTCAGTTTTTCACGTTCTATCTGTTGTGCCCAGTAATTTAGGACCACCCTTATAACAGGAATATATACTTTGCTGTCCAAATAGTGGACCACGATGAGTAAAAAAGTTACCCCTGCTGCAATATCCAAAAGAGAAACTGATATTGATTAATAGGAGCTATAAAAGTCTGGCTCTGAATTAAAATCTTCAAATCTCATTTCCATATCCGTTATCCGGACGACGAGCAAACAATAACGGGTTGATATATGGCAGTAGTGCAAAGATATAAATCTGACCCAGTGATGGACCAATTAAGAGATATTGATTCCAGCAGCTGTTTCGCATGTTTTGCAAACGAACGCAATTACGTATGACAGGACGAGTTTTGCCCCCCCCTTCACGAATTTTCTTATATGCTGCAGGCATTCCAAACTCCCCCACGCGTCGAGGGTTTGGTCAACCATCAGCTAGGGCCAAAAGGTTTTTGAAAGAGAAAAAGGTGAAGTGACAGAACAAGAACCACAAACACCAGAATAAGAAACAGAGAGCAATGGAAGACAAAATGGCAGCATAAGAGTTTAGAGAATATAATTGGAGGCAGCACGACAGCAGACTAAGAAAATTTAAAGCAAGATTGAGGGAGGCCGATCTGCTTTATCCTCAGGGTGCAACCATAATGCCCAGACTATAGACATCTGGGGGCACAGGAGGACATCGGCATAAAATAAAAGAATCTGTTCGTATTTAATTATAAATTCATTGAGCGGGTCAGCGCAGGCTCGGAAGTAATTCAGTTAGGATTCCTTTTGGAAATTAAGATGTTTTTTCAGCGAATTTGGATCGTTCTTTCTATCTGAGTCGAAATTGAATGCAATTCAAGTGGTTAGGGTCATGGTATGAATTTTCATGCTGGACCACGTTCCGATGTATGACTGATCCTGTAAGAGCAATTGATATATAATTTAGATAGCGTTCGACAGGTACAGATGTATCGCATCCCGTATCCAAAAATTACGAATGCAAATGAAGAGGTGAGGATCAAAAATGGCCAAGTCCAAAATCGTCGATTTTCATATAAGGGTACCAGTCGCTTGGTTGCATGAGGCGCCATCTCCGTGTCGTGTTTTGAATCAAATAGACCAAATCCGCGGATATTACAGGGCTTGCAAAACGGCGGTCAGGTGCAGAGAGCGCCGAATCCATCATCTGTGTTGAATCAAATTCAGCCAGATAAAAAAACGCAAAAATGGACTTGGCCATTTTTGATCCTAACCTCTTCAAAACACCAATACGAGTGATGTCGAAGATGCGTACACAAGTCATTCACATGCATTTTACCATACGACTTTTCAGGTTAGCCCGTAACCATTTTCTCAGTCATTCCATTCACAAGTTTGTGTAGCGGTGTCGACGAGTTATGGATGCAGTTGATGGGCAACACTCGCGTCAGCAAGAACGCATTTCATACGCAATCAACTGATTTCCCGAAAATCACGAGAAAACATCTAGCAAGCTTCACGGGCACGTGTCAAATAGCACTTTTGTGAGCTTCCGCTTTATTTTAATCGTGAATTGCTCACTTATTCGTATGTTCTATTTTCAACTCATTCCAGTCAATTTTTGCACTTTTATGTTTTTGGGGGGTCTTGCAGTTTTTGACAAAAGGATTTTTGCCCCATAATTATTATTTTTTGTTTATTTTTGTTGTTGATTTTATTCTTACATAAAAAATATTGTGACCAATTGAACTGAATGCTTAAGCTGTCAGAAATTGTATCAAAGGCCGCAATCATGGTCGAAAAGAGCAAAACGTCTTACCCTCACATCAGCGAGGATGATATTTTTGAAGGTATGTTATTGACAAACGTGTAATCGCTTTGGAACGTGTTCCGCGGCAAGCTGCTCGCTTTGTTTTTGGGGATGATAGGAAATTGAGCAGCGTCTCTGATATCAGTCCGTACCAACTGGGCTGGGGACTGCTGGCTGACAGGAGGAAGATCCAACGCATTTTATGCTTTTTCAGGATACTTTGCGAATCAGGGGGCTGGATTGAGTTGTCGAAACACATTGAACTTCGACTTTCTTTTCACGACAAGATCGCGCCTTGAATGTAAGACCCCTTTACTTTAGGAGGGACTTTGAAAAGTCGTCGTTTTTAGGTCAATCCACTGATGACTGGAATATGCTCCCTCCCAAGCTCCTCGAGCCGCCGATATCCGTGCCTGTACTTCGGCGCAGGCTATCAAATTTGTTGATATCTTCCCCGTCCAAATGGGTAGTTGTCGGTAGTTTCTATAATCCACCTTTCGCAAGCTGTGGTCTAGTTTGTCGACTTGTTTAATTGTTGTTTGCATTGGTGAACTATTGGTCATTGTTCTTTTCTGTAAAATGTTCTCGTCTTGTAGGTACTTGATATATGAAAGGGGAAATCCCCTCAAATATAGTCAATTGAATTCTTATCATACCAGTATATGCAACATGATAAAAACGTTTGACAGATTGTGGAATGGCAAGAATCGTTAAAGCAAGAGGTAGAATAAGAGAAGAAGGAAACACGTAGCAGCCTTGATTCGAGTTTTCAGTAACAATTGTGTTGCAGTTTTCCATTGCTTATGAATTAAAACGCGCCCATTTACTACACCTTCATTCGCATGTCTTTAGCATTATAGTTAGCACGCTCGTGTCACAAAGATTGTAGAACTCAGCCAGAGTACAATTGATGAAAAATTCGACATCTAAGTCATGGTAAAACTGCTGCTTAGTTGTCAACTTAAAAATTCAGAGAAATTCTGAACCACTGATTGAAGGCTTTTAAATTATAACATACCTCATCACAGCATCGAAATCCGCCGCTCCAGTGATTGAGGCCCAACTATAAGGAGCTTTGCGAGGATCATACCAGAATTCACTGTTGTTCTTTCCCAGTCCAAAGGCTCCGTCATCAGAGCTTCTCAGGTATACAGCCTTAAACAAGTTGTTCAATTCTTGAGTAGCTGGTCCAACTTAATGAGAAAAAAGAGCGTTCAATGTATGGCAGGCCATAATACTCGTGCTGAAACGTTGCCAGGGCAAGAATTCTCACGGAAAACGTTAAGAAACATTAACGGTGAGCATTGCTCTTTATGGCGCTAGCAAACCAGGCAATGACTCTGTCATGGAAAGGTATAGTGCAAACTCAGCAAGAGAAAACACGATACTTTGTTGAGCTGTGATCATTCCCCGCTAACTCATAAAGCGTTTGATCTTTTGATCATGATCGTTTGAAAACCCCTTTTGATCTCGTTCATCATGGCTGCCTCGTTTTGATCTCGTTGCATTTCGGCATGAAAGGATTTAGTGAGTTGGATTGTGGTTACCTGAGTGGTAGATCTCACGGGAGCTCCATCTCATCCTCCAACTTCGTTGCCTCTGGAGTACCGCGGCGAAGTGTCATTTAATGGGCAGCAATTTTGCGGAGCGATTCTAGCTATTTGTAAAAAATTTCTTTTGAATCATCATCACACCCTATGAACAGTCAAGGAGAGTGTTATCACAGAGGTACGAGTAAATGTGCCAGGAATCCACAACCTTTATTTTTGAACCATCAACCGTTACTAATGCTAAAGTGACCGAACAATATTCCAGTCTTTTTGGTAAAATCGGATCGCAAACCGAGTCTGCTTTGCCATTGACCGATCCGAGGTGAATCAATCATTCAAATCTGCGCTTTTTTCTCTGGTGTGTGTTTGGCGTGTTGACTTCTGTTTTAACTGATTTATTCTATTGTGTTATAAAAGTGACATGATTTTCCTAGGGTCTGGTTAATCCAACAATTTCCCCTATTGTTCACACGAGGAAATGCAAAACGTCATTATGTTTAAAAGTGCATTTTTTGATAGGGGTTAGGATAAAATTCTTTATTATTGCGGTAAAGGCATCTTGGATCACAGTCTAGAATTCCAGCCGGGCGTTCCCTTCTCAGTTTGATTTTCAAATTTCACTTCCAATTTTCTGCAGCGAGAATTTCGGAGCATCTCCAGTCTCCGCCCCAGTGCAGACTTTTTTGTTCTCCGTCTGCGACCACAGGTCCTGCATAATACTGGGTTACGCGATGACAACTCCCTGTTAAAATATACTCCCAGCATGATTTTCCGATTTTTCTTTTTTTGTTCATAGTGTTTATTGCGAATCGCTATGCTATGGTAGAAATGCCAAAATTTGATAGTCCATCTTGACTGTCAAGTTTAAGAATGCTGTTTTTACGGGCTTTCAAAATCTACGGAGTTGATGCGTTGTTTGATCGCAGCCACGAGCCACCAGACAAACTTTTATAGTCATTGTGTGTGCTGCTTGCTTTATCAACAGGGATATGATGCATTGTCAGCCAAACGCAGCCTCAAACAAGACTGCTGAAATTGCGGTTTCTGGACCAATAGGACTAATCGGGTAACGGTGATGTCGTCAAGCTATCAATCAAAAATCTCAACCACAAAATGTCGGTCGGTATTCAAAAATAACAGATCCGAATGCCGTCAGCATTTTGACCGTCACTTTTGACACTTTTGACTTCGTCACTTTTGACATGCCGCGACGCGAATTTGTCAAACACACCGGATTTCCCAACCTAGTCCATGTCATACGCGATTTTCTGACCAATCACGCACTTCAGATGATTGAAACTTAACTAAAGCTAACGGAACCTGACCTAACCCGTCCACAAACACTTCCTCAGTGTTCGCGCAATGCCTCTTGCCAGCCTACTCTCTATTGTAAAGGTAATTTGTTTCAGATTTGTGCCATGGGTGGGATCCCACAAACATTGGAGAACATCGATTTTGAGAGCGGACGCCTATCCACTGGGCCAACCAGTCAACTCTCTGAATTCACTCCTGGAAAATTGTCTTTGAACAAATTTATTTATGTTGCGGTTCACTCTTCGGACGAAAATGCCTATTGCGCAGGACTAATGCCAAATGACGTAGGACAAGGTTTGAAATCCGGTGGGTTTGGCACATTTGCTGATGCGCCAGAACCATTTCTATTGACAATATCCAGACGTGGTGGTTCCGTCGGCAGGACGACGAGTGCAACGAAACCAGACTTCGTAGTAATGTTTTTGCTTGCCCGAGACTTAAATGCTTGTTTTGGAAAAACAATTGAGCCTGTTTTATTGGTTAATTAATGAAATGTGAGTTTTGACAATTCATTGTCAAGAATTCATTGTCAATTCATTGTCAATTCATTGTCAATTCATTGTCAAATAATTGTCAAATAATTGTCAAATAATTGTCAATTCATTGTCAATGAAATGACAATTCATTGTCAATTCATTGTCAAATTTCAGTCGGGTGCTCGTCGTCGTCGGGAGCAGATTGAACTTCCTCGCCCGTGCCTGCTTTTTACGCCAGCCATACGCGTCGTTCTTTCGTCCACAATAATTGCAGTGATGAGAAAGCGGTTGAGAACCGGTGCTCTTTTCTGTCTACCGACTTGTTCCTTCTGTCGAAAGCATTGCAGCGAAGGTGGCAAGATGCTAAAATGTAGCCGTGCATTAAACCTCTGTCCTACTTGGTTCCATCTGCGAAGTTAAAATCTCATGACGATTGGCTCGCAAATGTGTCAACAGCAATTGCTGAGCTTCAAAATGCAACAGCAAATTCTTGTGAGCCTCAATATGCTGCTTGCTCACAGGTAACCAGCGACGTTAATCGAACGTTCGCCTCTCCTCGCCAAGAGCCTGTTCCCGAAACGGCCAGTCCTTCACACGGTTCTCCACAACCTCAGCCTCAAGCCTTGCTGGATCTCACCTTCCCTGCGTCTGTTTACAGGCAAAAATCACCAATATTCAATGGTCCCCTGGATGCAAATCACTTGATAATTGGCGATTCACTAACACGCTCGCTGGCTTCCCTGAGCAACTCTGCTCTTTTGGGTTGCTTGATCCTGACCTTCCCAGGTGCAACGACAGCCGATATTGAACAGTTCATTGCTAGATCGGCTTGCCTTCATGATGGCATAGCAAGTGTGACTCTGCACGTGGGGTCAAACGACCTTTCGAAACGTGTCTCCCCGAAGGTCATCTCAGCAAGGTATGACTCACTGATGCAAACCATCACCTCGAAAGCTGCAAATGCTACTGTCGGCTTTTCAGCCATTCTTTGCCGTGGGGATGTGCCGAATCACGTGACTTTCAATGCAAATAGACTCCTACAAGTGTAGTGCGATGCATTCTCGTTCTTCTTCGTCGACACCAACTGGTGGACTGATCGGAGCTGGTGGTCTCAGGACAGAATACACCTTGGTCGGCATGGATCTGAAGAGTTTTCTGGAATCATTGGCTGGTTCATTAGCAAGATGATTGAGATTGGATCCTTCCGTTCATTCGTCGTGGGTAACGGCAAGTTCCTGAACAATTTTTTTTATCCACGGAACGCTTTTTGCCAACGTGTTCGGCTGGCCTAATTGGCGAAGACCGAATTTAAAACATTTTCAATGCTTGCATTTTTCCGCACCTGGCCCAAAGTTCTGCGAGTCCTTTTTTCCTTTATTGCCTTGTTCGCTACTTTTCATGATTCATATTTGCAGTCCCTGTGTTTAAGCATTTTTTTCATGCCACTGGGTGCTTGCAAATGTACAAACTTGTCAATTCCCAACCCAAGCGTGATACACATCGTGTAATTGAGATTTCACCCGAAAATAGTGAGAAAGTCAAAAGCTCCCTTGTTGGCGGGCAAAGTGAATCTTCGTCAGTTCTTGGATCTCTTCATATGCCTGGGGCTTTGAGAGAGTGTTTCAAATCCAAGCCAATCACAGATAAGCCAGCCTATCCCAGTTTAAATCTCTCATGTTCTGCTTGTCCGTTTTCCACCCCTCCAATTCATGGCAGGGATCACACCGCAGTGATCATCACGGTGGCCGGTGGCCCGGTCTCCTCCACGTCCGCTCGGTCTGACGGCAGGGATGGAGATCGGGTCCTCTTTCACTCCGTGCTGATTACGGCGGGGTCACCCAGCCTTCAATATTTGGTTCAATCGCATCATCGCGATAACTTGCCGTTTGTCAATTTCAGTTCAAAATTTTCGTGGTCTGTTGTTGGTCCTGCCCTTCCATCTCTAAATATTGGCAAGTATGCGAGCTTTCCCTCTCGAAATACTGACGACACTGCGGAATCAGGCCCCGCCGAACGATTGTCTTCCTCACCTACATTTATTTCGCTCTGTCTTGATTCAATTTTCATTTTTAACTCATTTACCAGCTTATTGTCCACCTGCTGTGCAGTCATGATTCTTTCGCCTGATTTTAAGCATATTTTTTCACATTGCCTTCGAGCCAAATCGATCGATCGACTTTTTAGTATTATTTTAAAAACCGTTCTGGGAATTCAAAACCTCCTCGCACTTATCAAGCAAGTACGTACCAGCACGAACAAACCATTCCACACTCAATTGTACGCGTTTTCGGCTGAAGAAGTGATCATCTCTCCGCTTGCAATTGACGACAGCTTCCGGCTCTATCCTCTGTATTTTTCTGTGCTCATTCACAATTTCTGGAAGCTTCACTCTGTGTTGTTTTTTCTGTTTTGCTCCGTTAAGCCACCTCACTCCTTTGAAGCAATGCCCGCCTTTTCGCAAAATTTTCTTCCTCCAAGACGTAGGCCTATAATGCTACGTGATGTTCTGGATGGAATTGCAAAATGCACGCACCCATGCTCAGCTGCTTATACGTCTTGTATAGGCCAGTCTGATGCTGGAGGGTTTTCTTCATCTGTCAGGTATCAGCTCGCACCCTCCTTTTATTCACCCCTCGTGAGTTCCACTCATCTCGCGGAAATCATGCCAGTGCGGAGTGAGTGTCAATCTGAATCCCCGAACGGTTCCAGAAATCTTCCTAAGAATTATTCATTTTCTTTCATGCTTTGTAATTGCCAGTCAATTCTTTCACCTCTCAAAAGAGCTGAACTCCTAAATTCTGCTGTCCTTCATTCAGCTAATTTGATTTTTGTGACAGAAAGTTGGCTCAAATCCCACATCCAAGATTGTGAAATTCTTCCTGCCGAAAACTACACTATATATCGGGCTGATCGCAAGCTCAAAATCGGTGGGGGTGTCCTGGCGGGAGTCCGGAATTGTCTTGCTCATTTTCCCCTCCCCTCCTTGCCGGGGCCACCTTTCCCTTCAGACAACCATGAAATGGAATATACCGGATGTACAATCAAATTCACTAAAACCTTCCAGGTGACTTTCCTTTGTATCTACTTACCCCCTCTTTTCACAGACAAGAGTGTTTTCTATCTCCAAGACATCATTTGCTCGATTTTGTCAGTGGGGCAGCAACATTCAAAAATTTGCGTCCTGGGTGATTTCAACTGCCCAAATATCAACTGGTCCCTCACCCCCCCGAGCATCACCGGCTTGACCTGTAAAGAACGTCTTCTTATTGACACTATGGCAAACCTTGGGTTCACCCAGATTGTCCGTCATCCCACCTTCCGCAGGCCCAATACACGACATAGCTTTTTAGATCTTTGTTTTGTAAATTTTGATCTCAATATTAATCTTACTTATGAAGTTCTGGCAGGTATAGGAGATCATGACATGCTTGTATTTAAAACGGGTGTTCCGCAGGTGGCAGAAAAGTTTGTAACCTTTAAATCATACGATTTTGCAAAAACAGACTGGCCTGAACTTAGTCAATATCTCCGTCAAAGCTACGACCTCTTTTTGGATCTGGCCCTTGAGGGTACTCCTAATGACATCTGGAAATTTATTCACTCCCTACTGACGCATATACATTCGCAGATTCCTATAAAAACACATAAAAAATCTTCCCAATACCCATGGGTTGACAGAAAGTTAGAACGTCTCTACCAGCAAAAGCGCAGACTTTGCTCGCTCCT
Organism: Sinentomon sp. SZTP_YWyxl; assembly: GCA_030068105.1. NCBI lineage: Eukaryota > Metazoa > Arthropoda > Protura > Sinentomata > Sinentomidae > Sinentomon > Sinentomon sp. SZTP_YWyxl. Next base: position 3,462 of record JASGXE010013924.1, on the reverse strand, counting down.
GAAAAAATCTCCCAACCAAAATATTCTTTTATCATTTTCCTCCATCAAAGAAGAAATCCGACAGTATAGCGCCTTTCTTTATAACCGATTCATTGGACAGGCCATTGCATCAGATTGCTCGCGACCCTTTTGGAGCTTTCTCCGCTCGCAAAGCAAACGTCCCAAGACTGAACTTCAGCTGACCTGCCAAGATAGTGGTGAGCCCATTTCCACATCAACAGACATAGCCAAAGTATTTCTTGACCTCTTCCTCAGCCCAACTCCCTCGGGCTCGGTGGTCTCGACGTCTGCTGATCCCGTTTCTTCGTGCTCTCGCCCTCCCGCCCCATTCAATCAGCCATTTGATGATAGTCCCGTTGACCTCTGCGCCAACCTTTCCTCCAATTGTGGTAGCTTTCTTACTCATGAGGACCCCTGTATCCGGATCTCCAGAATGGTATTGAACTACTACTCCGCAAGTTAAAGAATAACAAAGCTCCTGGAATTGATGGAATTCCGAACAAGCTCATTAAACCCCTTGCCGCAGAATTGTCATACTTCTTGGCACCGCTATTCGAAAGAATTGTTCGGTGTTCCACTTTCCCGGACGACTGGAAAGTTGCCAAAGTCATACCTGTGCTGAAAAAAGGCTCCGACAGGCGCTTAGCGAAGTCATACCGCCCCATTTCTCTCCTAAACCCCTTTAGTAAAATTTTCGAAAAAATTCTCCACTCACACATGTTTAACCTCCTTAGCGATTCTGACTTTTTCTTTCCTCGCCAACACGGATTTCGCCGCAAGCTCTCATGCACTACCCAACTCGTTGAGTTTGCGCACGATGTCAGTGCATCATTAGAATCAAAGAACAGCATCCATGCCATCCTAATTGACTTTTCTAAAGCTTTTGACAGCATCCCCCATGATAAACTCCTGAAAAAACTGAGAGGACTGAATTTCCACTCTTCCCTATTTGCCCTCCTCTCGAGCTACTTGCTCGATCGTTCATTTAGGGTCTCTGTCAAGGATACATTATCGCAGAGATCTGATCCTTTGTTATTTGGTGTCCCGCAAGGTAGCGTCCTCGGCCCCCTGCTGTTCCTGATCTACATAAATGATCTCCCAAATTCTCTTTGCTCCACAGTTAGGTTATACGCGGATGACTTAATACTTTATCGGACTGTTACAGAGCTGACCGACTGTACCATGTTACAGGCAGATCTAGATAAAGTGACAGATTGGTGCCACCAATGGGGCCTCACCCCAAATCCCTCCAAATCTCATTGGATTAACTTCTCCAGGGCCAGATCTACTCATCCAATATTGCCTGATGTGCACTACCAACTGGATGGCAGAGACATTGCTCGGGCGGACTCTGCGACTTATCTTGGTGTCCTTTTTTCTGCTGACTTTTCCTGGGGTCCTCACGTCGACGCAATCTGTCGAAAGGCAAGCGGTGTGCTTGCCTTCGTTAGCAGAACCTTTAAGCATGCGTCGTGCTAATCTCTGAAAGCACATCGTACCCTCGTCTTGCCAATCCTTGAGTACGCATGCGAAATCTGGGATCCGTACCAGGCCTCCAATATCGTTCAGTTTGATCGGATCCAACGCCGCGCATCTCGCATTATTCTGCAAAATTTTGATAGGACCAGTAGCGTAACAGAAATGATGTGCACACTCAATTTACCATCTCTATCATCAAGACGCCTTCACAGGCGACTGAGCTTTTTCATGATATCGTCAATTCAAAGGTCCTAATAAGCCTCCCCTCAGCATTTGCCCTCATTAATTCCAAACCCAGGCGCAGTCAGCATCACTTCCATGTTCATATCCCTTTCTGCTCCTTTTCGCCACATTTCAATGGCTTTTTCACGCGGACCGCCCGAGATTGGAACTCTCTGCCACCCAGTTCCTCATATTTATCCCTGCCGTAATATGTTGGCTCCCTTTGTTTCATGAAGTTGTCATTATGTTATTTTTATCTGCGCCATTTCTTCATTTTCCTTTGTCGCTTCTTTTAGCTGCTGACGTGTCACCAGACCATTTTGTGACGATTTTTACAAATAAAAAAAAAATAAAAATAAAGTCCGGTGGGTTTCATTTGCATGATGCCATGAATGCGAGGGAGTGACACCGTGACCTAAAACAGGCACTCAGGTAATTACCCTACTCACAAAATTCCTGCAAAGTTGGCCTCTGTTTTTGCAACCAGGATCTGCCTTTTGTTCGAAAAAAAAAACTATGTTGATGGATTTCCCATCCGAAAAACTTCTATGTGTTTTGGACTTAGCAAAATTTGCTTCCTTCCAATGCCGAAAAAACAACAAAGTGTTAACCCATCCGAAAAACTTCTATGTGTTTTGGACTTAGAAAAATTTGCTTCCTTCCAATGCCGAAAAAACAACAAAGTGTTAAAAACACTTAGAAAAATTAGCTTCCTATGGCCCGCCACCTTTGGATCTCTCTGTATGTTTCATAATGGTAGTAGTACAGCAATCTATGTTTCGTAAATTGGTTCAGCAATCTATGCTTTGTAATGGGAGTGGGTATTAATTCAGCAATCCATGTTTATGATGGTAAAGAAGTACAGCAATCTATGTTTCGTAAATTGGTTCAGCAATCTATGCTTTGTAATGGGAGTGGGTATTTCAGCAATCCATGTTTATGATGGTAAAGAAGTTCAGCAATCTATGTTCCGTAGGTTGTGGTTCAACAATCTACAGCAGATTTATCAGCAGTCCAGCAACTTAACACCTGGTGTTTTAGCTTACCAGCAGCTCTCCAGCAGGTGTTTCGGCGGACAGATTTCCGGCATGTCGGCCTATGGGTTTTTAGTAGATATACGTTCTTTCTCAGCAAGTGTTTCTTTTAATCTAATCTAATCCGATATCTCGTGCAGTAACGAATGTCTCCATGAATGAAAGTTGAATAACAAAACAAGAAAAATTGGCTCAAAACAAGTTTATTTGAATAAAAATCTAGCGACTAGAAAACAGGTATACTCCAAAACGAAATGAAGTTTAATAATTTGAGGAAAAACTAAGATGTGCGCAAGGCTCACAGAAAAGTTTGTCCACCAGAATAAAAGTTACCAAAACAGCTGATTTTTGGGATTTTAGCGACACAATTTGTGGTGGAGATACGCTGTTTTGTCCTCAGTTTTCAGGCAATCTGCTATGGCCATGTTCCAGGGCAAACACATATCAGGGCAAACACATATCAGGGCAAACCAGGGCAAACCAGGGCAAACCAGGCAAACCAGGCAAACCAGGGCAAACACATATCACCTGTTTTGAAATCAAAATACAGACCACATGAAACAAAGCTGAAAAACAGCCCACTCTGCGATTTCGACCCATCCCGCATTATGATTTTTGGAGAGCCCACAAAAGTCAAGAAATTGACGTCGCAGCAACATTTCCGAGTTATGTCGTTGATATCTAAGGGGGACACAATTACACGATCGCAGGAAAACATTTTCAGAAA
>JASGXE010013923.1:0-11728 GCA_030068105.1 Sinentomon sp. SZTP_YWyxl | reverse complement strand
GAAAATCAAGAAGTCGATGACTAACTTCAAGTGCCAATGCTGCCTTTCTGTCTTCCTCCTCTTGCTTTCTTCTTTCTTCCTCTTCAACCTTTCTTCGTTGCTCAATTTCAATTTTCCTTCATATGACACGACAGACAGATTGGTCGGCAGGTCGGAAGGGTACGGCAGCGATCGGAATGGAGGGGGAATGCAGCAGCAGGAGTGCCAGGGAGGAGACACAGTGAAGGATGAAAGAATAAAAGAAAATATGCAATGAACAAACAAAAATATGCAGAATACACTGCACGTTCAGATGAGAAAAACTGAATCACTACTGACAGACTTACGAGATATGCGGCCGATTTCCAAAACGAAGATTAATCCACGGATCGCTGTGATCCGCGGATCGAGGAGTGGTGATCAGGTTGACCACAAACATTTGGATTCTCTTCAATACTGCTAATGACAGGGTCAACCATGTCACCACTTGTCGATCCGCGGATCGAGGCGCTCCGCCGATTAATCTTCGTTTTGGAAATCGGCCAATGGCATCGGAAACTGACAGACTTACGAGATATGGCATCGGAATGGGCCTCTACACCACGGGGCGACGTAGATCGGGGTGAAACATGGTGAGCACGTGCAAACGTTTTTATTTTTCTCATTGGGACAACTGGGTTTCTGATCGCAACTTTTTTTTGTATTTTTTTATATTTTTCATGAAATCTCTCATCCTTATCCCCTCTTGCTATGCTTCTTTTGCTGTGTTTCGATGTTTTAAACTGTGGTGCCAGTCTCCCATGCACATCCTTTGCAGTGGCGCCTGGCCCAAGTTGATTGGTCAACCTTCATCTAACAGGGAGTGGAACTGGCGCCGACCGACCACACGACAACAGAAAAGCAAGAATGGCTGATAAAAAAAAAAGCTACCGGAAGATCAATAATGGATAAAAGCGTTCCCCCAGGTCAATTCAGGGGGGTGTTTTATTTGGTATACAACCACCTAGATTGGACTGGTGGACCTTTTCAGAAATTACAAATTACACAACAACCTGACAAGTCAGACGAATAAAAACCTCTTCGATAGGAACCCGAAAAAATGGCCACTTCGCGATCCACATTTCCACTGCCCACCCCAAACCTGCCCCCTCAGCTAACCTCCTCCTCATGTCTTCCTCCTCCTTCCTCTGTCTCTCCTCTTCTTCCTTCATCTTCCTCTCTCTCTCCATGCTCTTCTGGATCTCCCTTATCCTTGCCTGCTCCTCTGCTTCTCTCTGCTGCTCTAGCTGTTTTTTCAGAGAACTCAGCTCACCGTTCATCTGATTGACAAGGCCATTGTAGAGGCTATTCAACTCGGCCTGAGTGATCTTTGGTTCACTCTGAAAAATGGATGAAAAACGTGAGAGCGTGGAAAAAAAGAGAGAGGGGGAAATTGAGTAGGGGAAAAGATGGGGGGGGGATTTGACAGGGAGAAAAGTGAGAGGTGGCAATGTGACAGGGGAAAAGTGCAGGGGGAAAGCGAGGGGTGAAGTTAGAGGGGAAAGACGCGAGAGAGGTAAAAGTGAGAGGGATCAAAAGTGAGAGTGGGAAAAAGTGAGAGGGGGAAAGTGAAAGGGGAAAAGCAAGCGAAACCAGTCCAACGTAGGATTCGATATGCAAAAATAGAGAAAAGCTGTTGTTGCAGTGAACACACAAAACAAGTTGTGGTTTTTGCACCATTCACTATCCCTTTAGCTGGCCCCAGAAGGATGCCGAAGAGCTCCAGGCCAACCAAGTCCCTCTCGGCGGGCTTACCAGGACATACGAGGTCTGCAGCCATTGCCCATTGATCCAGGAAAAAAGCAAAACATGACTATCTCAATGAATTCAAATGGAATTCGGTGGACTACAAACATGACGACATCCAGAAAATCCTTGACGCTGATAAATGATAACAAATGAAACCAGTGAACAATTTCACCACGTGGACCACGAACGAGAATTACATCGGGACAGATATTAAACACAAAAAAATACTAACGGCCTTTGTCTGTTCGTTCTCCAAATGAATGGACAAAAGGCCGTTAGTCCTGTTCTTGTGTTTAATATGTGTCCCAATGAAACCAATTTCTGCAAAATGGGTCCAAAAAAATGAACGTGGAGTACACACAAAACTCTTCAAAAAAAAAAAAAACAATGACGACCACCATGGTTCACCGGTGGAATGGATGAGCCAAATAATGACAGAAGACGTAGGAAACATCCTGGATCAAAATCATGACTTACAACCTAAACAACTCTGTCTGGAAAAGGAGACCACGAGATGGCCAAATCATCAAATGCAGAGCCATTTTGATCTTCACACAATTCTTGCTTCACCATCCTTTGTATAGAAAACACCTGTTCACGCTTCTCGAACAACAAAACAATCATAGCACGAGCACCACGAGCGGGAAACATGGTCAAAAACATACAACAAAAGGCTGCAAATCGTTCGTAAATTTGAATCAAAGATGACAATTCGCCTCCACAGACATGGGGCGTTATCAAAACCAAAGGTGAAACGTCACCTTGATTCAATTATTTTATCAAGAATTAGAGGTCGTTTATTGCACGTTTTAACTGCGAACAACAAAACGGAAACCATTTTAAATCAAATCCGGATGGGAGGAGAATTCAAAGTCCAGAACAGGTAAAACAGAAAACAGCCATACAGACAGATAATCGAAAAAAGAGAAAATTCGACAAATCAGTTCAGTCTTACCTTGATCCTCTGTGCAGCACTGTCAAGTGCCAGTTTCAGTCCTTGCACCTGTCGACTATGATTGTCTTTGTTGTTTTTCAGTTGACCTGTGATCGACACCAACTGACGAACACTTTCCTAGAGGAAAGCAAAGGAGGGAGAGGGATAAAAAAAGACAAATTATTCATGACAATGGCTTAGCCGACAGGAAGAAAGATAAATGAAACCAACAATTGGAGGAAGGTTAACTAAACCAAATTGGGAAGAAAGATAACTAAACAAAATAGCTAAACCAAAAATGCGATGGAAGACAACGAAACCAAAGTGGAAGCAACATAAACAAAAACAGGAAGAAAGATAACTTAATCAAATGGCAAGGAAGATAAATAGGTAAACCAAATCGGAAGGAAGGAAAGCAAAATGGGAAAGAAGACAAAAAACAAATGGGAAGGAAGATAATTAAACCAAATGGGAAGGGAAATAATGAAACCAAATGGGAAGGAAGATAATAAACCAATTGGGAAGGATGGTAACTAAACCAAATGGAAAGAAGAGCAACATCGCATTCAGTGATCGAATGGCTGAGCGCATTCCTTTTGTCTACAGTTCATGAAGTATCAAATGGTTTTGATAATCCAATAACTAACCTCCAGATTTTTTATCTTCAAGATTGTCATGTATCGTGGCCTATGCTGTTTCCTGATCAGGTGCATTCTGACATTCTTCTGAATTGTGATCAGATTCTGACGACGATAAATGATTTTCAATCTCACTGGAAAGAGAGGGAGAGACAGAGGCAGAAAGAGAGTAGAAAATGGAAAACACATTTTTGCACAACTCAACAGAATACAAAAATGACACTTGAAACAAATGCTTGAGACTAAAGCGAAATTTCATCACCAACCTGGTCTTTTTGTTTTCTACGTTTTTAATTCATGGGCTCAACCTGGACATGGTGATAATTTAAGAATATTTCTCTCAAATTCAAAAAAAATCACCATTTGGCTGTGGAAAAAAGACTGCGTGGAACCTGTCAAAAATACTTTTTTACATTTTTACAATGGGATAATATAAATTTCGCATGAATGATGTATCAGAAGAGTGATGTGAATGAACTCAACTCAAATTGCAATCACAATGTGAAAGAGGAAAGACTGCTTTGATTTTCAAATCTATTGTGTACACTGCAAAACAACTGTGTGCACAACCAGCCACCAATTACAGACTCAATTTATTTCGTCTTTGCTTATCACAGACATCCCTGGCGCTTTGCTTTTTAACACTTGTGCACTTTCTTACACTCAACCATGTGTCGTGTGTTTTAGGGGTTGAATTAGTGGTTGAATCAGTGACAATTAGGGTTTGAATCAGTGACACTGCAAATAACTATCCTCAAGAGCATGGATAACCAGTCATCCTCCATCTGGTCCTTCAATACACAGCGAATGTCCGTAACCTGTGTGTGGGAACTCCATACCAACATGAAACAAATGAGAAGTGAAAATTTATTCATGAAAGTCCACACATTATGTTGGCAACAGAACGCCAATTAGCTGGTTCTCAAAGCAGAAAAATACAGGCCCCAGTCTCCGTGCTTAACCAGCCCAAAAAGTCTTTGGACACAGCAAAAAATTAAATTTGTTGATTTTTGTCATATTTTTGTTCTGAAACCTTTTCCAGCTTTGTATGGAGATGTCAGCACTCCCCAAAGCCTTTGGGCTTCATTGTCTCAGTACCTAGATGATGGATGTCAGCTTAACAAAACAAGCAAAAGGAATGAAAGTGGAAGAACTAACGTTTGACGACCGAAAGAGCACACCATTGTGCCATCTTCCAACGCGAAGCCAGCAACCACTTGCGAACCTTAGCAACAAGCAAGGCCAAATTATCAGGGTCCGATTTGACTATCTGATCGAATTCGGCAAATTTACCCGGACGAAAGAACACTTTGGTGAGACCAAATTTGAAATCATTTTCGTTGAGACCAAGTGCTTTGAAGAGAGCCTGTGTAGTGTTTAAAAAGGGCAAAGATGGATTGATAAAAAGAGAGGAAAGTGTTTTTAATCAATACAATAATTGTTGTTAGTGTTACGGTCTAAATCTAAATGTTAACCACCTGGGACTTGGCAGCTCCAATGATGGCCACCTGTAGAGGCAAGAAGTGGCACGACCAAGAATAATGACATCATGTGTCACTTTCTCGCGAAGAACAAAGCGCACTAAATCGACGCACAATTTAGGCCCAGTCACATGCCCCAGAGATAACGCAAAGGGATATGTCATCGGTCATGCTGCATGAAAATAATTTAATTTAATTTAAGGTTAATTTGCATGGGCAAGGCCCTGGCGCAAATCAGCAATGAGGGATAGCATGAATAAACAAAGAATGAATGCACTCGGATGACCTCAACGTAACATCGAAATAATAAAGAAGGTCATAATATTCCATGTTGTTCGGCCAACCATGACCCTACATTGCTTTTAAAGGTAGCCACACTAATATCCTCACCATTTCCAAAGACACTAGGATGTAGCAGATTCCATTCATTGACGGTTCTAGTGACAAAAGAATATTTTCCAACATCCTTGTGGGAGCATTGTGCTCGGAGTTTAAAATCATGGTCATGCCTCCCAAAGTAGCTAGCAGGAGCTAAAACTCTTTTATATTTGACCAACCACCAACATTGTTTAGTCCGAGAAATAAACCTCCCAGTCTTGAGATTTTTCTGCGTGAGGCCAGGGAGTTCCACTCAAGGTTTTCCAGCATGGATGAGACACTATCCAATGGTGCATATCTCCCAGATACAAAGCGAGCAGCCTTTCTTTGTATTCTCTCCAATTTTTCAATTAAAATCACTCGGCAAGGGTCCCAGACAGATGAAGCGTATTCTAGCAGGGAGCGAATAACACAATAAGAGGTGACAAAACTTCATATGCTGGAGAACATCTATCTAAGGGGAAGGCTGGAGAACTGGGTGGATTTTGTCTCTTCTGCAGTACTGGGCAGCGCAACATCAACTGGCTGACGACTGCACGGCTCCATGTTTTGTTTTTGTGCCCAAGGGTGCTAAATTTCAGCTGCTGGAGTGTCGTCAACTTTGCACTGCCTTTTCACCGCTTGCCATTTTTTTCTCTTTTCGCCTTCCTACCATGTTTCTTGTGACATTTATCGTGCTGGAAAGCTGAAATTGGGCATACTTTTGTTAAAACACAAGAAAACTTTTGATGTTGATTTTGTAATTTCTCAACATGTTTATAGCTTTGGAGCGAATGAATTACCACTTTCCTATCGGAGCAAGAAAAAACTGCAAATAAAACAGAGCAAGAAATTGAAAAAGCTCGCCCATCAAAAGTTTGGCTTGGTTGTCCCTGAAAAAGAAATTTGGCAGCTTTGGCTTGCTCCCCCTCTACAGGGCGTTACGTGGTCAGAGCCTGCACCTTTTTTTCAGACTTGGACTGCATGAGCCAGAGGTTTTGCACACAGAAAGTGCAATAGTCAACCCCTTCAAGCATGTGACATCTGAGGAAAACCAGACGAAAAAGATAGAAACTCATCATGAGTGACCGGTAACTTCGCACATCAAGCCTGTTTCGACTGGACGCACCAGGATTCAAGATCTTTCAGACCTGCGGCATCATATCAGTCTCCAGGACCAAGGGGTTCTCATTCTTAACGGTCTCTCCCTGGGAGATTGCTGAGAGAAGTCACAAGAGGTTGGAAAATCACCATGGCTGGCGAGAAGATTCACGATTTGTGGCACTGTTTCTGGGAAGGGCCCATATTTTCCATGTGAATTAGTGACCTTGGCAGCACTTGGCTGCTTCAGTGCAGTGTGATAGAAAAGAAATATTTTTCAAAGGAGTTAGGTTCACTTTATGCACTGAAAGCAGCAGAAATGCATTGACAATAACCATACCCTTTCAGGAACTACTGCTCTAAAACTCGGACCGTCAATATGGGCCCACCGCAGAAACAGTACTACATTAATTCAAAACGAACCAAAACCATTAAAATTAATTAACAGAAAATTAATAAATTGAAGGCTGATGTTATGTATTGCCGGGAAAAATGCATCGCTAAATCATTGTCTTTCATTACATCAACCATCGTCATCTGCTTACCTTGCAGAAGAGCCGAGGATCCAGTCGTGCCAATTCCGACGGAAGGTACCGTTTGTACATGTTGTAGAGATCTAAAAACGATGTCCTTGAAGGATAACCCTGTTGCATCAGTTCCAAAACTGAAGTCATACCAGAATACTGAAGCTGTGACAGTATCTGACCACCTTCGAACTGGTGACTCACCATTTTCAAATTGGGCTTGATGCAACGGACAAAACTGGTGCCCTGCAAGGGGGAAGGAGGCAGGGCCAGGGAATGGGAGAAGGATCAGTTGCATGTGAAAATGCATCCACAGGTATCTATGCAGTGCCAGACGACCTTTTTGGCACAACTTCAGAATGGAGGGCAATAAACACTGTTGTGCAGTAACAGAAACAATAATGACTCCCCTAATTCAAGTCCCTACATTGGATCATGGGAGTCATTGTTGTTTGTGTGGCTGTACTACATGATGGTTGCCATCGCACTGTCGACACGGCCAGATACAGAGATCAGTCCAAGATCTGAATTGAAAACCTAACATCTTCGGATGTTTTGCCGCTGATTGTGTTGAGCATAGACGAACCAAGACTGCCAATGCATGGCCCAAATGCAGCTGTGAGAAACAGCTGTTTTATTGGACATTATCAAGAATATCCTGCTCTGTTTACTCCAGCGACATGTGGACCCAATGGCTACTTTGAAAATTGTAACATGAGAGAGATACTTGCTGGCAGTGAGTAAAATGTGAGACACGTTTTTCCGCGTGTGAGTGGAAAAAATGAAAAATGTGCACTGTTTTGGAGCTACTTCAAATGAAAAAGCTGTGACTACAAAAAACTGCGCTGGCACAGAGCCCTTTCCCCTATAGGGCCTCACCTCAACCCTTGTCCCCCTGAGCTCTGGCCAATCCCTCACTCGACGGGAGGACAGTAGTAATCCTGAAACGGGAAGGTTTCCACCATAAAAAGGGCAAATTCTCGATTGTTAGGAGCGCAAAGCGCCAGTGCAAAGCGCCAGCGCACATATGCCACACCACTGCACAAAAGACAGAAAAGGTATTTGCACTTGGCCTGATCAGGTGGAGGATGCCTCAGGAAGTAGGTAACCCTTTTAGGGTCATCCAAGAAACAACAAAAAACCAAAACAAACTCAAGATTTCGACTTCAAAACTGGGAATTGACTCGTGAAACTCGAAATTGGCTGTCAAGGCGGTTGTACATCACTGCACCTACTCATGCAAAAATCAAATTTCTTCATCGAATGAAAAAATCCAAATATCCTATTGGAAAACAGGTGTCCAAAAACACGATGAGGAAGTTCCTACCGTGCTGCGAAGTTTATCCATCAATTCTCCAAGTTGAAATCTGAATTTGCTTCCAACGCTGATGAAATTTAATTTCCCTTTCTGTTGCTGATTCACAGGATCTGCTGCATTCCAATCGAAAAGATCTTTAAGAAATTTATTCTGACTCTCTTGAACTAGGCTCTCCAGTGAAGTGTGTAGAGCATCATTATTCTTATCGATGAACTGGGCCTGGAAACGGAGAGCATAAAAAGTTTTTAAAAAAGATTCGATGTAAAATTCGACATTTTGAAGACACCAAAAGTTTGGTTCCAAATAATTGTAATTCAACAAAAATAATAAAACCAAATCCCAAAGTTACGAAAATTACAAAAAATCACGAAGTGACAGTCTGATGTGCTCTGTTATGCAATTACTACATTATGCACAACCAAGCTAATCCGATGCCAAGCTTTCGTTTCACTCATGGGCTGACTGAGGGTTCTCAAATAGTGGGCGTTCAGCTTTTATCGTTTTCTGGAGTGCGGGAGATAGTGGTGGGATGCCAACCTCAGACCATTTTGTTCATGCAATTTTGGAAAACCAATTTTATAAGTTTTTTTTAGGGTTTTCCCAAGGTTTTTGAGTTTGAAGACTCGACAAAGAAACAGAAAGCAGTGCCATGGATGGTGAAACAATTGTTTATTTGAGGCCCACCCGATACACATTCAAGGGAATTTTTCGACATCTGCCGTTTTTGAATCAGGCCTATATTTGCAAGAAATCGCGACGGGTCTGCCACGAATTTGTCCAGTGATGGCCATGAGTGATTCTTTAACAGTTGCGCAGACACACAGGTCACTTCCTCGGAGGTCAGCAGTGTTGATGTCGCGGGCCTCTCTGAAATGGCGGCTCTGGGCACGAAATGGCAGCTCCAGCAGCTGTGGGCCACGAAAGTGGGTTCTGCGTTCACAATTCCAGCAGGGTTCCAAAGGACTGGGCTACTGGCAGGGGTTTGGGAGCCTGAGGCCCTCAAAATTCAGGGCTATCCGACAAGAACAGTTATTCAGACATCTACCGGATGACAATTGCTAAGGTTTTTTACCAAAAATCATCAAATTCAAGACTGTTTCAAAAGGTTAACTGCCGTATTTGGATATCATGATTTTTCCAGGTTTAGAATTTGCCTGGAAACCCTGACAATACAAGTCAATGTTGTGAGAAAGCGTTGAAAACAATGCAATGCTCACTTTTTTGTTGATTTGTACCCGCCGAAGCTGGGAACCAGCATTGATCGGTCGCATACAGCGCTAGGGGGAATACCCCGTCTTTTCGGACCAGATAAAAACCCCCTCCTTGAAGGCCCAGTGGGGGGATAGACTGGGGTTTCTGAGGCGGGCCTTCGGCCTTTCACCTCACTCATCCAGAAGTTGGAAAGAAGTTGCTGTGCTTTGCTTCCACCACAAACCAAGAGATAAACAAAAACCAAAACTCACTTTTGAGTTTTGGTTTTTGTTTATCTCTAGGTTTGTGGTGGAAGCAAAGCACAGCAACTTCTTTCCAACATCAAGATGCCTTCCACGAGCTTCAAACAAATTCACTCATCCAGAAGGTGCAGAAAGATGCTGTAGGTGCAAATAAAGCAATGATTTGGAAGAGAGCCTACAAGGGACCCTCTTCTACCAAACTATTCGCGAAGCTCTGCCACAAATCCATCTGCTGCCACCAGACGTAATTTGGTAAATGCAATGCTCACCGTTTCGTAGCAGACAGCACCAGCAAAATGCCTGACCAAGAAGCCCTCATCGTCCCTTATCTCCCTGTGATCCCTCAGCTTTGATTTCCTCGGAACGGAGAGCCTGAAGTGGTTGCTGTTGCAGTTGTGGACGACCGACGTGAAGTGGGTGTAGTTTGGTTTCGGAAGTTTCGACTCTTCGTCGAGCAGGTGGAATATTCCGGTGCCTTTTATTTCAATCAGATCTAAAGAAGAAGGAGTAGGACAAGAGAGAGAAGATGGGAGTACAATACAAGTAGACCAAGAATGAGAAGATGGGAGTGTTGACAGACTGACAATTTCTGCACGTGCACCACGAACGGTATGTTCACAAAATGAAGACATGACAAAAGCCGTTTCCCGTTCGTAAACTTACAAGATGAACTCACGACGTTTCTGTCCCACGGACGTGGACCTTTATCAAGCGCTGCTGTTATGTGACTACAGACTGGAGCACGGTTGCTTTAAATTATCTCTTCAAGCAAAAACGCATCATTTTAGAGATATCACAGCAATTGCCTCCACATGCGCTTTCCTTACAGAGGTAGAAAAACCTGTTCAACTTTACAATCTGCAGGTACATGCGAATGAGCAACCTACACGGACATTTTCTGTGCCTTTTAGGCAGATATCAATTTTATTATCAATCAGTGTGCTGACGAACCGGATATCAAGCCATATGTTGACAACATGCCTCATTGCAGGTTGACAGCAAGCAATGGACAATTGGGGTAGAGGGTCAGGTAAGGTTTTGCAAGCTTCACTCGTGAAAAATAGGAGGAAAAATGAAAATCACGTCTCAGAACTTGGTGAAAGACACAAGTGCCTGCCTCGAATAAAAAACTTCGGTTTTGTTTTGCTGTCGATAACTGTGAGGTATTGTGATAAGAATATGTCGTTGGGACATCGAAATTGTAACGAGTTATTTCTTCGCCCTTTCTTTTGCACCGGAAGTAAAAGCAAAAAGTGTACTTTTCCAAGGTTAGCTATTTTGGAGCACGCCTCAACAGTATGTATGGTATCCTTACAAAAAAAGTCATGTTGAGGAGGAAGTGAGGGTCCAGATGAGGGCTGCTCGCTATGTAGCAGGGAGGTATAGCCTACTGGATAGTGTGGCTGAGATGATGCAAGAGCTGGGGTAGAGCTCTTGGTTCGCTGGTTTTTCTTGGGGCTGAATTATGTAGACGGCTGGTCCTCCATGAAAAGAGTTTTTATTACCACCAAATCCCACTGATTGCCACAAAAATGTGTGTAAGGTTGCTCTCCAAACCACAAAAGATTGGAATACTTTTTGGTGTGGACGTTTTTGGGAGATGTCAGGGGGGTTTGGAGTCCCTCAAAGGCCAGAGCTGTCGAACAAGAAGACATTCTCAGAATGCTACCGGATGGCAATTGTCAAGGTTTTTAAATCCGTATTTGTAAATCAGAGTCTTTCCAGGTTCAAAGGTTCGCCAGAACAAGATCGGAGTGATCAAGAGAAGAAGGAACATAAACAGAAAACCAACCAATGCAATCCTGATTGTCAACATAATCAATGTGTCGAACACCAAGTCCTTCTTTCTGGTAGAGTATCTGCTCCTCCTTCAGGATTCTCTCGTTGAAGAATTGTTGCAATTTTTCATTGCAATAATTGATGCAGAACTGTTCAAAGCTGTTGATGGTGAAGTACTCTAGAAGAAGAAGAAAATTACAGCAAAAACGTTCCTTTTGCTGCAGAAAAAAACTAGTAAGAAGTGTATGTATTGTAGTGGCAGAATTGTGCTCATATGAACCATTTAACTGTTGCATCTAAAAGTTTTTTTTTTTCTTCTTTTTTGCGCTTATGCAGGCGGTAGAAATTAAAGCGCCAGATTGCAACATAGCTTGG
>JASGXE010013922.1:0-13908 GCA_030068105.1 Sinentomon sp. SZTP_YWyxl | reverse complement strand
GTTTGCTTGTGTGCTTCTTTGCAGGTTGCTATCATTTTTATGATTTTTCAAGAAGCGTATATACGCCTGCAAATGCTCCCTCCAGGAGTGGTTTGTTTCATGGCTGGACCGAAGAGCATGAGCTTAGAGTATTCTAAACATCATGGCTTCAATGAGACGGAGCTTCCGCCCACAATATGCCTTAACGGTTCGGGAGTATTTTCCTCTTTCAATTTCAGGATCGATGGATTGGAAGTGGGATAGCAACACACCTAGCATCTTTATCCTTGCCCTCCCGAAGCCCGTATATACATACCTGTGCTTTTTGGGGAATCATGATTGAGCAAGTGTGACTAAAAACCGTTACCTAACAAAGAGGGAGTTGAGGCGCTCTATACCTATCGAGGTGGCCTTCCGGACGATAACATCTCAAATGCTCAGAAAGATGTCCAGTTGAACATTGGGAAAAGATTACATTCTGAATGGACCGTGAAGTAGCTGCTGTGCTCGACACGAACTACCAGGCCTGAATCAAGGTCAGCGTTGAGGAACCTTTGGGCAACACTGTACATACTAGTGATTCGTTGCGAGGGTATGCGATTTCAACTTTCAAGGGTAGAATGCATAATCAGACGATTCCTCGCTTCATTTGAATAGGCAAGCCAAAAGGATGCTTTCTCTCTATAAGGATGCTCTAAGGCAAAACAGGAATTCCTGTAACAAGAAAAAGTGCCTGTCGAAAGCCACCTGTTCTGCACAGCAATCAAAGAAGTGTGATGCACTCCCGCGGCGTGCATCTCGAAGTGGAATGACGTTTGGATTTTCCGGAGAATTCAGTGCAAAATTCTCGGACATTCAGATTTATTCGGACAAAAAGACTCGGTCTCATGCGAAACGGGAATAAAAAATCTGTCAACGCGGAATTTACCCTTGTCGCAGCACGTGTGCATATCCTATCCCTCCGCGGTTGCGAAAAACCGAATGATATTTCATTACTGGCCTTTCACGAGTGTGAATCGAATCGAGTTGCGCCTTGATTATAGCCCAGAGCACGTTTTATTGTCATTCCATCAGGATCCAATGTTGCAGTTGCTGGTGCGCTGCTGATAAAAATTTGAGAGAAATTTGGAAAATATTCTCATTTGACGATGGATCAATTTAGTCGCACGAAGCCGATAGCCTCGTTTTTCTCTTTTTCGAAATATCGAATAGAATCGGATTAGATATATGTGCGAATATGGGTGAATGATGTGCATGGAGAGGTTGCATTTATGGTTTCCCCACCCCCTACCCCTGCCACCCCCATCAGAAAGAGTCCCGCTATTCGACCCTTTCCTTGAAAGAAGGCCAAGCTTATTTGTTGCAATTGAAGCAGTAAAAATACTTGGACATTTTCAATCACTTACCCACACGACGGAGAGAAGGTTCCGGTGCAAAACGACTTCGGTGGAAAGGGGACCGGTATGGGGCAGAACGAACTGAGGCAGAAGTGGACCGAAGCAGAATTTTTGCATTTTTGGAGGCTGATTTTTTTTAATTTCTCCGGGTTAGGTTAGGTCAGGTTAGGTTATAAGTTAAGTTAGGACAGGTGTAAGCTATACCTCCTCCATGCAAAAACTCCCTCCAAAACTCTCTCCTTTGTCCAATTCTACCTCAGTCCACTTCTGCCTCAGTCTACTTCTGCCTCAGTCCGTTCTATCCCAGTCCCCCGATCCGTGGAAAGTTCGGTGCGAAAAGCTCGATTTTCAAATTTTATCGCCTTGCCTGACGAGGGCTGCCAATGGAAGTCAAGACAACCTTGACACATATTCGGGTGAAATTAACACCGAAATAGTTTTCCACTGGACCACTCTCTTCGCTGTTACTCCAAGACCCATGCAATGAAAACGTTTCCGAGACGAAGCGCGTGGTAACGTCATGGCAAAATAATCGATAAATAATCGGTAATTAGTTGCAAAATAATAGTCATAGTAAAATAACAGTAAAATAAAAGCAACAGAAAATTATCATAAAGAATCTCAAAATGTAAAATCATAGTAAAACAATGGTAACAGGAAAAAATAGGAAAAATCGGGTAAAATAACACGAAAAAGTAATTGGAATAATAAAAATTGTGACTTAAATAATCGTGGCAGTAAATAGATATAATGGAAAATCGGAACAGTATCGTAAAATCGTAAAATAATCGTAATAAAAATAATCTTTCCGAATAGAAATGAAACAGTGAAATGTAAGCAAAATGCTGGTCATTGTCAAATAATGGTAAAATAATCGCAATTGTAAAATAATAGTAAAATAATCTTGTTGAATAATGTTGTAAAATAATCGTAACAGTAAAATGATAGTAAAATAATCACAGCAGAAATGTAAAAGGAAAGAAATGTTCCCTTACCAAAACAATAGTAAAATTATTGTGCAATAATCTACCTTATAAAATTGTAGTAAAATAACTGCAATAGTAAAATAATAGTATAAAATAATCTTATTAGAAAAATGCAATAAAATAATCGTACAGCCAAAAGTAAAATTATCTTACCAGAAGTAAAAACAGTAAAATAATAATGGTTCCTAAGGCAATATAATAGTGAAATGATAGCAAAAATAATGATCGTGGTAAAATCTTTGTAGAATAATCAAACAGAAAATAACACTAAAATTGTCGTAAGAGTAAAAAGTAAAAGTAAAAGTAAAAAGTAAAAAATCAACTAAAATGTAATGTGGTAAAATGATCGCAACTGAAAAAAATAGAGGAATGGATGGTAAATTGTGAAATAATCGAATACAGAAAAATAATTGTTATGTCAGCAAAACAATCGTTCCCCATGGAATGTCGTCGTCGACGATGTGAAATGAAATCGTCGAAAAATGAAAAATGAAATCGTCGCAGTAAAATAATTAATCGTGGCAGCAAAACAGTAAAACCGCAGTGAAGTAATTGTAATCATATTATATTGATGGTTTTTTGAAAAGCATTGTGATAGTATAGGCACAAGCGCATTTGTCAAAACCAATCAACCGTTTTCGAAAACAGCGTTGTAAAAATATTTTGTTCTTGAATTGCTGCGAAATTCAGCTTTGTAAACATATTGCTGTTTTCCCATGTATCTATTTACATTTTTAATTCCATTGATTCTGCACATCAACGGATTTTTCCCACGAATATAACGACAAGAAACGATAATTTACGACATGTGGGCCTGGTCGTGTCCCATGATATGCAACATATGTATGTACCTATGTTGAGTTCGAATTTTCACCTGCCCTGACCACTGTGAAGTAAACTCATCCTTGAACTTATATAAAAGCTCTCAAACGTTTCCGTTCTGAATCAACATTACGATCCTCCTTTAAAAGGGTCGTTTCTAATTTTAAACCCACAACCCAGATATATAGATAGGCCAATGTTTAATATTGCAATCCTTATCTGTTAGATAAGACAATAGGAGGAAAATCCCCATAACCAACCAACCGGATGCGAAATATCTACCAGGATTAGGTACCTACTTCGCCAATAAAACATGCGTTCCAAAATAGCATCGGCTTTTTTCACGGTGAAATTTTCATTTACCGGTTTGAAACTTCAAGAACTGTGCAAAGCAATTGGGAATTTCCATGATGCCATAGTTAGTTGCTATGGAGAGGGAACTAAAGAGGGATCTACCCACCGATTATAGATCTATAGATCTATCGATCTATAGATCTACCAAAGAGGTCTATCTGGACGGGATCTATCATTAAGCGTTAACATATGGGTCGGGATACTTTGGTCCGAAAAACTTTTAGATCGAATGAAGCTTATCTCGTAAAATCTTCACCGAACCTGTTAAACTGACCTAACCTCACCAAACACAACCCACACTACACTACCCCAACCCAACCTAACCCATGTTAACTAATTCTAACCAAATTTAATGTCATTCGGACTTAAACACTTTCGGACCAGACATGTTCCTCAACATATGTATATAGTCCACCAAAGAAAAGTCAGAATTCAGACTTCAAACACAGGATTCAGAACATTGTAAAAACGTCAGAATTTCGGGGAAATGTTTTTTAATTCAAGGAGAAAATAATTTGATATGGTTTTTTTTATTATTTTTTGTATATTTTGGCCGAAAATTCTGGTTCTAGATAAAAACCTTCCACAAAGTTCAGTAATGAATGTCTTTTGTCAAAATTCAATGGGAAATTATCTAATTCGTTCAGGAAACTTACGACAGTACCTAATTTTGCTTAAATTTTACGTAAATTCCTCAGAACAATGTTTTATATACCAAAATTGATCTTAATTTGAACGTAATGATGCCTGAGTGTTATCGCAACCCCCCACCGAGATTTTACAATAGCAACAGCAAGGCTATTGCCAGACCCTTCTGCCGCTCCAACCCTTACTTCAGTTCATTCTTCCCTAAAACTATTGCGGATTGGAACTCACTTCCAGAGAACGTGGTCCAGTCGCTCTCCCATAGCACCTTTGTCAATGATGTTAAATGCTTGACAATTGATAATTTGCTTCATTGATTCCTTTGTTGTATCCTTTTATTGTTCGGTGATGTTCATTTTTCTCTTTTTTGTTTTTTTTTTCTCCACCAAACATTGTATTTGTGGAGCAAATAAAGATTGATTGATTGATTAATTCTGCTTCATCATTTGATCCTTTACCACATCCCGTTGCCCTTTTCCTTCGCCCGTAAAACCAATGCTTTCATTTTATTTACTGTGAATCCCTTTACCTTCCTTGTTTCCCGCACCTTCCTTATTCTTCGACCCATGGTTTTACGTGTACACGTCCTGTCATGATTTGTTGGAAAGTGTTCAAAGAAGAGCAGCGCGTGTAATTACTGGCCGTTTCGATCGAACCGCGAGCGTTACGTCAATGCTTAAGGAACTCTCGTTACCTACGCTAGAGAGCAGGAGACGATTGAGAAGAATCGACGTGCTTCATGACTTCATGACAAATAGGATATCTGCTCAAATACCAGTTGGCTACTCCCTTAAACCTTTCCAGAGGCGCACGGATAATGGCCTGAGTTTCACCATTCCATTTTGCCGCAGTAATGTTTATGCGAATTCCTTTTTCCCAAAAACGATACATGACTGGAATGCTCTGCCTTCGAATTCGGAAATCATTAGTGGCGTTCTGGCTTTCACCTCACGCACCAGTCACTCTTAATATAAAAGTACTTCTTGTCCGATCTTATTCTTCTTGTCCGATCGTCTGTGTTTTTCATTTGTTGTTATTGTGTGCTTTTATTGTTGACTAGGGGCTATGCCCGCCACTGCCTCCAATTCCTTTGTGGCAGTTTTTGTGTGAATAATAATAATAAATAATAAAAATAATAATAATGATTTTGCACGTATGATCTCGCCATAATCATTTGGCAAAATAATCCTCTTTTCCCAGTTTTATCTAACACCCGACTTCTGTTTATTAAATTTTTTTTATTTAAAGTAAGGATTGTCTCCAACCTCCTAACTGGCGTTATTTCGTTCAAAGCTCCAAAATCGTTGGCATAAGAAACACGTTTTCAGGTGAGGACATCGTTCGCTACGAAACACATTTCAGGCAAAAATCATTAAAACATTTAAAAGAAGTAATTTTTAAAAAGACTCATGAAAAAAGAAAGTAAAATTTAAATTTCTGCTTTAAAAAAGGAACTGAACATATGAAGAGGCAGTAAACTGAGGTCGTTAGGCCACCAGCAGGCGATAGAACAAACAAATATTATCAAAAGATGTCGCCAAGTTTTGGTTTCACAAAAACGATTTTTCCATTGGTTCCAAATGAAATTCTCAATTAAATTTATGTTGTGGAGACTGTTGATTGATTGATTGATATTCTATATTTTGGGAGTTTCCTCCTCTCAATATTATTATTTACAGACAAGAAGGCACATGAGATACAGAGTGCACAAGGACAAAACAAAAGCTGCAGATGGTAAAACATCAGCATAATTGTTATAAAAATAACAAGACCATTTTGGTTCCGGCGATGGTTAAGAGTAAAACGAATCCAGGAAAGAGGAACGATCTAAAAACTAGGAACTAGTAGGCAGATTTGAACAGAGGCTCTCTCTAATTCGTCTCTGCAGAATCGGAATACTCAGTGGCTGGTCAAACACCGTCGAAGGGAGAGAGTTCCACTTCGGAATGGTTCTGCCAAAGAATGAATGTTTCATGGCGTCTGATCAAAAATCATTTCGCACAAATGCTGCTTCGTAAATTACGAGTGGTGTGCAGTTTGCTTTGTTCTAAATATTGACAACAGGAAGTGTTTACTATTTACCGGATCCAATGTAGCGCCTGCAAAATTATTAACGTATGCAATGCAATCGCACGCAATGTACACAAATTGCAGCTTTTGAATGAAGGAGCTCTTCACCGCGGGATCGCAGTGCGCTTTTTCATGAAGCTGTGTGTGGGTTATGGATTGTAAATACCACGTGATGTGTGGCAAATCTCAGCCATATTTGATGGCGTTCGCGGCTTCGATGAAAGGGCACCGATCAGAGCTCATCTTGATGGTCAACCGATTCTTGAAGCGCTTATAGTTTTTGTTTTAATCATTTTATCATTCATGTATATTGTCAACAGGGACCCATCCAAAAGGATTATGGGCACTTTGCATCGCTTAAAATTGGCCCATTAGAGAGATTTTGAGTTCGCGTATCTCTTGCTTGAGGCGTAAAATGAAATTGTTTAATTTTAACAAACCCAAATGAACCGTTAAAACGTCACAAACCGGTCTTTTAGATTGGCCAGTGTTAAAGATTTGTCAGATTAAGATTCGTGTTTGGGACACCGTGTATGTTTGTATCGTGGAAAGTGGCGGCGGAATTAATGTACCCTTGCATGTGTTTTTCCCATTTAACTGTTGTCTCCTAAACCTTTTTCATTCGTTTTATTCTTAGAAATTAAAGCGCCAAGTTGCAACAAAGCATTCCAGAGTTGTCATATTTTGACCTCGGTCACAAAAGAGGATCTTCGATTTGTGCAACAAAGAGTTTTTGCCGAAATCTGAAGGGTAGCAATTTTTTACATGTATGAACACATAAATTCCGTCGCCGCTATACTTTATCGAGCCCATCAACGGAGCAAAATGCATAAAGGCCATCTCTCCACAGAGGCTGCAGGTGTCTACAGCTTATTCCACTTGAAGATATGAGCTGAGAATGCTTCACACTCTTCCATTTAAATACACAGAAAAACTTTAATTTCTATGCCGAGAATAAAGTTTTCGAGCGAGTTTTCATTGTTGAAAGAATTCTGAATTCACTCTGAGCACACTTGGGAGCATTCTTGGCTCATATCTTCAAGTGGAATGAGGAGTATGTTATATTTTGTGATTGAATCCGATTTGCCCCACATGAGAAGCGGCTAACGCTTTAAAACTTTACACAAATATACCGGCCGATAAAAACTTTCTCACCATAATACCGGTCGAAATCCAACCGCCACAAAGCATTCAGATTTAATTTATTGGCCATGTGTCTAATTTTTGGATCTGTCCAGGAATAAGGGAAAAGATGTAAGAGATTATAAGGGATAAGGGTTAAGGGTTAAGAGATAAGGGACGAGGAATCAAGGTTAAGGGATGAGAGATCATTGTTAAGGGAAGGGATAAGGATAATGGACAAGGAATTGGAGGTGAAATTTGAGATACGGGATAAGGGTAATGGGAAAAGTGAAAGGGATAAAGGAATAAGGAGAATGAGGAATGAAGATCAGTCTTCAGTCTTCATGAGTGAGGAGTGTAGTCTAAAGAGTCAGGGGCAAGGAATGGATTTCTCCCCATCCCTGGGTTCATCATTGAAATCAATGGAAAAGCTTGGATAGAAAAACGCAATGATATGCAAAGATAAATTACTCGATATATTACTCGTGAATTCTCACAGCAAACACACAATCAATACTTGCACCGAATTGGTATTGGTTATAAAATCGAATTTTAAAATTTGGGAAGCCATGCAGTCCGGAATTTTTTGCGCGTTTCTTTGCCACTTCTGGCTATTTTCTATTTGAAGACCAAAAGACAGATTGCATCAGTTGCACACGATCAAAATAACATCGACACTTTAACTTCTACGACTATGACTCAGCTTCGAATATAGCACTATTTTGCGACAGCGATTCACCCGCGACACCGCGACTTACCTATAGCAACGGCCTGGATAGCCAATTCGACGGATAGGATGACGTGACGAAAATTTGATTTCTATGCACAAAGTTGTTCATGATCGAAGCTCTTCTATTTTTTGCGAATGTGCACATTACAATTGTGTAACCGGTAAGTTTAATTTTTTATATTGTGTGATTGCCTGGTCGTGTGTTTATATCAGCGATTGAAGTGAGGTATAGGTCTTTCGGTTGTGATTTGAAAGCTGGCAAAAGCATCTCGATTGACCCATGAACTCATCACAGATTTCAAGATTTCTCAATGGGGCATCTCCAGGCTCCATTCACCAATAATACAGCAGCTCCTTAATTCGATAAAACATGGGCTTTTACATTGGAAGCAATAGGTAAGTTGCTCGGCTGTGTTGCCTTGGTTCAACAATGAGAAAACATTGACTTCTATTTAAAATCATTCCCTTCTGAAAAGTACCATTTCGGTTAGAAAAACAAGACAAAAGCTCATTGTTGTGTTAGCCAACAGTGTAGTTCGCGCTATATGACAGAGCAGCTTCAATGAAATAGGCTATGCTGTCCTTTCCCTTTGAACTGGTATTTGAGAATAATTGTTCTGTGATGTAACCAGTTAATCGTGATCGCCCAATTTCATTGACCTGTATTGCATCAAAATTATTTGAGAAAGTACTTGATAGCCACCTTTTAAGTCACATTGCTATGACAGAGCTGCTTCAATTGCAGCTTGTCAATTGCAGCTTATTTATTTGGTCGACGATGTTTCCAGATCTCTCGATGTGGGTTACCCAGTGCATGCAATATTACTTGATTTCTCTAAGGCCTTTGACCTCGTTCCACATGACAAATTGATAAGCAAACTTATTTCTCTTAATTTCCCTGCTGTAACTGTACAACTCGTTTCATCTTTCCTCTCTCATCGCACCCAGCAAGTGTCCGTAAATGGATTACTCTCTACACCTCGCCCTGTCCCTTCAGGGGTCCCGCAGGGTAGCGTACTTGGTCCAATTCTTTTCTTAATTTACGTGAATGACGTAACTGAGGGTCTGGAATCTTGCATTCGCCTATTCGCCGATGATATCATAATTTACAGAGCGATCAAAAATCTGCTGATATCCAAACACTGTCTGACGATCTTTGCCGCATTTCTGAGTGGTGCGATACCTGGGGAATGAGACTGAATCCTAACAAATGCAAAACAATGTCCTTTTCCCGAGGTGTTAACCCTCCCCCAGACATGATTCCCTGCTATTGCCTATCTGGGACTCCACTAGAAAGCGTTCCCGCCTATAAATACTTAGGAGTAATCCTTAGAGCCGACCTCAGTTTGGGTGACCATATTCGTTCGACTGCCTTAAGAGCGAGTCGACTTGTCGGCTTCATCCAAAGGAATCTTAAGTATTCAACACCTTCAGCTGGAAGAAAGGTCTATGTGTCCTTTGTGCTACCAATTCTGGAATACGCTTGCGCAGCTTGGGACCCGATGCGTGCTTCAGAGATTCATCTTTTAGAAAGTACCCAGAGACGTGCTGCCAGAGTTATCTCCGGGAACTTCCGTCGCTGTGCCTCTGTGTCAGCTCTCCTTTCTGACCTACAACTTGAACCTCTTCGTGATAGGCGACGCAACCGCCGGCTCAAAATCTTTTCTGACCTTGTTTTTCAAAAATGCCCTGTTCCGCTTCCTTTCTGCTATAGCCTGAAGTCTGTTCAACGCCGTTCCGTCCACGGGTTTTGCTTTTCATATCCAACACCTAGGCACAATTTTCTTCTTAATTCATTTTTTCCAAAAACAATAAGAGAATGGAATTCCCCTGACGCTCCATCTCGGTTGTTTCCAAAGCACTCCTGAGGCACTTCCCCCAAAAAAGAGTCATTTTGGATTTCTCTCCCCATTCATTTAAATTACGTGCATCTCCGTTACGGGAGCGATTTCTCCTGTGTTTCACGCCTTATTCATCTGCTGTACGCCTTATTCATTCCATTTGTTTTTAATTGGAGAACTTTTTGTTTTGTTTTGTTTTTAGTCAATTTGACGATGTTTTAAACGGATGTGTAGGTACTTTGGAGTGGTGTGCTCCCTGCTCCCAAAATTCTTTGGTGCAGTATTGTTTGAAATTAAAAATAAATTAAAATTAAATTATTAAAATTAAATCGTTTTTGGGATTGACGATTGTATACGTCGCTGTTACGTGTTTATACCTCATTCCACTTGAAGATATGAGCCAAGAATGCTCCCAAGTGTGCTCAGAGTGAATTCAGAATTCTTTCAACAATGAAAACTCGGTCGAAAACTTGATTCTCGGCATAGAAATTGAAGTTTTTCTGTGTATTTAAATGGAAGAGTGTGAAGCATTCTCATCTCATATCTTCAAGTGGAATGAGCTGTACTGAGCTGTTTTTCGGCAAGATCGTCCAGATTCGACAATTTGCACGAAACACTTCGATGCGAACCTGCATTCGCGCAGCATTCGCATTGGCTGAGCAAAGATCAACGCGACACGTCGTCAAGCCGGTTTTGTTTTAGATGCTGCACCCTGTATATACACGCAGCGAAAGTGCCACCACAAAACTGAGTTTCCCGCCGATTCAACAAAGCACAAAGACTAAGATCGGAAGCATCTGGCTCTGCTATCCAGCTCATGCATCCGACTGCTTCAGCCAGTGGCGAGCGCTTTGGCCAAACTAAACAAAGCGCGCTTTCGGCTGATTATTTCAGCTTCGGATTCTCTCACTTTTGTATCATTTGATTCGAGATGCAATGCACCGGATGGAAAGCGTCGATTCGTCCCTTCCTTTAACTCCTTAAGAGTAGCCTTTCTCGCATCGTCTATCCTCAGGCAGTCTTTCAACAAACGCATCGCTACTCTGAAACCTCTCCAACTCTCTTTCTCCACGTTCGAGGGAAAACACACGTTTCAGAGAAGACTCGGAAAGACAACGCAGTGGAAAGTCTTGCACTTCTTGCGCCTGCAGAGCCAAGCAAAAGAAAAATCAAAACCGAAAATAAGCGCATTTTTTCGGATTTCAACAACGCTGGAATTGAGAACTTGAAACTGCTTGTGGCTTGTGTAATCAATTCATTTGTGTCCGAGGTCGGTGAAATCGGTTGAGGTTGATTCCAGTGGATGCCTCCTCTTTTCATACGTTCACAAAAGTTACCTGTGGGCCACAGCATACCTCGCTACCATCGCAAGACATAAATTTAGCAAACTGCCCATAGCATCGACAGAACAACAATGGACACATAACATCAATCAGCTGCCATTACGGAGCAACTGAAAGCCAATTTCCATTCATTCGTGTTATTGGTCCATTCATAATTTTCAATCACGTACAGGGTGTGTAAAAGAATAGGCATCAAGGCAAATGTGCAGCAGTGAACGAAATCGGTGTTGAGCCATCATGCTTGCAGCGGCCATCATGAGCTGGGAACTCAATGCTCCAGAAATGCACTTTATATGCAGGTCACTCCAAAAGAACTTAACACATACTACGGGGCTCGGGTTGAATCGTTCAGCCTGGAACTACGGGAAAAAGCAGGGATTTTAAGCTTTGAAAATTCTCCTTTTGATTCAAGCCAATTGACGAAAGAGTTCTGACGAAATCAATGTTGGCACTCATACAAGTATTTTTCCCATTCAACTATTGCCTCCGAAACTTTCATTCTTTCATTTTACTCTCATGCAGTCGGTAGAAATTAAAGCACCAAATTGCAACAATGCTGAATGGGGATATATAATTTGTGCAGAGTCGCTCCTTTACTAAAAATCCGAGCAATCGCAATTTTTACATTCATGAGTACATCAATTCTTTCACCACAACAGGGACATTGTTTGAAGTTGAGTTTACCGTAAACATTGAACAAATGCTAAGATTTGCAGTTAAAAGTCGATGGTGAAATTGTCTGCAGTGGAATTTTTTGATTAAACTGCTCTGTGGTGAAATTGTTTGCGGTCAAATTACCTGTGGTGAAGTTGTCAGTGGTGAAATTGTCTGTGGTGAAATTGTGTGGTGAAATTGTTTGTGCTGAAATTGTCTGCGGTCAAATTGTCTGCAGTGAAATTGTCTGTGGTCAAATTGCTTGTACTGAAATTGTGTAGGTCGAAAAATCCTCGGTCAAGTTGTCCGTAGTGAAATTTTCTGTGATCAAACAAATGGTCTGTGGTCAAATCTTCCGTGGTGAAATGCTTGTGGTCTAATTTTCTGTGGTGAAATTGTTTTGCTGAAATTGTCTGCGGTGAAATTGTCTGTTGTAAAAGTGTCTGTGGCAAAATGTCTATGGTGAAATTGTCTGTGTAGAAATTGTGTGATAAATTAGTTTGTAATGAAATTGTCTGTGGTCAAATTGCCTGTGGATCATATTGTCTGAGGTCGAATTGTCTGCGGTGAAATTCTTGTGGTGAAATTGTCTGTGGTGAAATTGTCTGTGGTGAAATTGTCTGTGTCCAAGTTGTCTGCGGTGAAATTGTTTCTGCTAAAATTTCCTGCGGTGAAATTGTCCGTAGTGAAATTGTCTGTAGCTAAAATGCTTATGGGTCAAATTGTCTGCAGTGAAATTGTCTTTGTTGAAATTGTCTGTGGTTAGTGAAATTGTCTGTGGTTAAAATGTCCGTGGTGATATTGTCTGTGGGAAATTGTCTGTGGTCATACAGTCTGTGATCAATTTGTCTCTTGTGAAATTATCTGTGGTGAAATTTTGTGTGGTGAAATTGTCTGTGTGCAAGTTGTCTGTGATGAAATTGTTTGTGCCAAAATTGCCTGCGGTGAAATTGTCCGTAGTGAAATTGTCAGTGAAAAATTCTTATGGTCAAATTATCTGCAGTAAAATTGTCTTTGTTGAAATTGTCTGCGGTAAAATTGTCTGTGGTGAAATTGTCTGTGGTTAAAATGTCCGTGGTGATATTGTCTGTGGGAAATTGTCTGTGGTTAAAATGTCCGTGGTGATATTGTCTGTGGGAAATTGTCTGTGGTCATACAGTCTGTGATCAATCATACAGTCTGTGATCTCTCCCGTGAAATTATCTGTGGTGAAAATGTCTGTGGGAAATTGTCTGTGGTCAATTTGATTTTTGTGAAACTGTCTGTGGCTAAAATGTCCGCGGTGAAAAAATTGTCTGTGGTGAAATGTTGATCTGTCCAAGGTCAACAGTGTGGTCGGCGCATATACAGGGTGGCCCAAGGCGACCCGGTCAATTTGTTGAAAATTGTTCTTTGTGCCGGAGGTGCTCGAATTGGTTGCCGTCGTCCTCCCTGCGACGCTGCGGCACTTTTTGGCACAATTCCTGCAGCTATCTATCGCCAAGATGTTTTGCTGGAGGTCCAGCAAATCTGCAGGATGGGTCTCATAGACCTGTTCACGGATATACCCACAGAAAAAGAAATCCATGGGCGTGAGGTCAGGCGATCTGGGTGGCATTTCAATGACTCATGGTCTGCCCATCCATCTTCCCGGGAACGTTTGGTCTGAGAACTGGTGGACAACAATTTGATGGTGGGGAAGTGCGCCGCCTGCCTTGCTGCCAAAACGGCTTGAATATCCGACACACATTCTGCGAGTTGAGGGACGACATCTTGCTGCAGCAGTTGAAGATTTGAAGATACCGCTTTCCTGTTACCGTATCCGCGAAGAAGAATGGCCTCAAAACTCCGTTGGATGACATGCCCACCCGTCCATACGATGAGTGTGTGACAGAAGAACACAAGAGCAAAATTAGCCAACACGCAAATTGACCGGGTCGCCTTGGGCCACCCTGTATTTCGTACAATAACATCGTACGATCGATA
>JASGXE010013921.1:0-12938 GCA_030068105.1 Sinentomon sp. SZTP_YWyxl | reverse complement strand
ATTTGACCATTTTAAGTAGACGTAGGACTGCAAAGCTGGACAATTTTTGCCATTCAGCATTCATTTGGCCATGACCACCCACTGGGCTCGTAGCTGTTGCTTGATGCACAAAACTACTCTCGCTAATCTCACAAAATATTCATATTCATTGATCATTCTATTCACGTTTTGACTCACTCAGTGTATGCCTCTCTTTCGCTAGATGTGCTCTCAATGTTGCCCCACGATGTGGTACTCTTCTCTTCTCTAAATCTCTTACCGTTGTCAGTCACGGCCTTCTGCTACGCCACAAAACACCCTTCAATGTTCATATCGCTTTGGATGGTTTTGTAATAACTGTAGGCCAGTGTGAATTAATGTTTGTTGTGAGATTCATTTACGAGCTTGAATTTCTTTGTTGTCCATATCTGACTTCACGCATTAAATTTGAGCACATTCTCCCCAATGTGCTCCAGAATCGCGTTTGTCCGACTAATCCAAGATTGCTGGTATAATTTTTAGCATTGCAATATACGGAGAAAATTGTTCCTGCAATCTCGGATGAACACTATTCCGGAGCGCTTTCCCCGGGGTCTATGAACTAATTTTTGGGCTTTAACTTCTTAAAAGCTTCAAGCCTTTTTAAAAGCAGGTAGGTACCTGTGTACGTGAGGCAGTCTCAGAGTAACCTCCGCTTACTCTTTCTGGTGAAGCCGCTCCTTCCAAATATTGACAAAATATGAACTCAACTGTTTTTCTCATCGCTTTTGCCTGTGTGAGAAAGTTATTGTTCTACTTGCTCTCTCGGAACAAAGATCTTTGTGGACTCATTTTCGGAACAGGCTGGAAATGCTGAAATTTTATTGGAGAATGGCATAAAGCTGTGCTCAAGTTTCTGCCAGGTCACAGTGGGAAATCAGCTTTAATCCACAGACAGCCACATGGCAATTTGTGTGGACTCACGTCCTCTCTGTTCTAAATGACAATTGTAGAAAACCCATGTTCTTAATGAAAATTGTAGAAACATCCAGAGTCCCCACCCCCAGGAGAATACGTGTTGGGCCCTCATGTGCCACAAAGTTTCTAATCGCATTTCTTGAGAAATGACCAGCTTGTTTTTTCCTCTTCCTGTCCTCACGTGCCACAAGATCAGCTGCTGTGGTGATCTCTTAAAAAAAAAATTATAGAGCATAGCTCCATAACACCATCTACCCTTGGAATTCCATCCTTTGGGAGCCAATAACTGGTAGTTTAAAAAGCCACCAAAGAAACATCGCACAGCACTGTAATGGTGGGATGAAAAGGTGTTGTCTGTGTGCTGCAAAAGAGGGTGAACAGCCAGAGAAGAAAGAGAATAAAAATTGAGAATTCACGCAGTTGAGGCCAGAGTGGAGCGGAGGCTACTTCTTAACTGCTCTTCGAATGTAAAAACGTTTGCATAAAACCAAGAAACTAATCCTGGAAAGAAATTTCTCACCGAGGTGTCAATTCCGGTTTTATGTCTTTCCTTTTCTGTTATTAACTTTACTTTTCTTGCTCCGCTCAGATGGTAAGTCGTACGGCCTCATTCACATTCCCTCATTTAGATTCCCCATAGTCAAAACCATTAACATTGTTAGATTATATCTTTTAGGGTTGCGTAGTTTGTTTAGCAACAAATGCTGTGTTATAATCTTCTTCACACGATGTTGTGTCATATGTGTTGAACACCTTGACGTGGTGTTATATGTGTTGGCAACTGTTTTAAAGATGTCGATCGATGTGTTGTTTACGCTCACCCTGGACACGCATTTCTGTCAAAAAGGATCACAAACCCCTTGTTTAAACTTCCCATTTCCTGTCACCCCTTCCTGAGCCACCTGCCTAAAAAAAGAAACTATGCTGTGTTAAAATCCACTTTGATGAGTGGCACCAGAGACTCTGTATTTTGCACTCAAACTTCACATCACAAACTTCCAATTTGTGCCCCGAGCACCGACCTCCTGGTTCAGGGATGAACGCCTTTGATTTTGGTTGTCGTGTCATTCACATCCTTGGAAAATTTCACGCAAGTAAGAGGCTAAAGATGCTCTTCGGCAATGAAACCGCTGAAAATAGTGGGCATTCAATTATTTTCTCTTGGTTTCGGCTGATGGCACCATTCAACAGGAATCAAATTTTCTGACCTGAATGACGATAGATTGAGTTGTGCCACAAATATCACTTGTCATGCCATTTTTTGGCAAGTTTATAATCTCAGAAGATATTTGCTTGCCTTTCATCATCATCATCATCATCGTGGAGTCATATGGACTGATAGCCATTCGGCTGGTGGTCCGACCATTTACCTTGTTGCACACACCATGGGCTCGCAAGGAGAACTATGCCCCATAATCGTAGCCCATTTCTGCTCTGCATTCAACTGAAACGACTCGGACCAGTTTTACGGCGTATACACGCCAACCCGCAGGGTTCCCGGAGAGAGTCATGCTCTGCAGAGCAGTGATGTGTGACTTGTGAGATGTGGCTTCTCTGTTGTGTAACCTGCCAAGCCACTATCTTGGACTTGGAGCTAGGTGTTCTTTAACGTGCACAGGGTGATGCTGCACACGGGACCTCCTGCTTAACGTCTCATCCGAAGGAGACGAGGGACTTGGCCACTAAGCCCCCTTCCAGCAGCACAAACTGGGGTACAAGGGTGGGGCATGGTATTCTGTCTGCAACAAAGGGTGAGGCATGGTATTCTGTCTGAGGCGAGGGAAGAGGCTGCCTGAAATGTGAGTCAAATAGTCAAATGTCTAATTGAGAAGATTACTCAAAGGCTCAACATTTAGTTTTCTACTTTTCCTGCCAGGACTGCAATGGTGAAGCATTCTGTTTCTTTGGGTTCCGGTCCGTTTTCACCCCAAAGGAGCAATTGAAGCCTGTTTCTTGGGGTGGTTGGTCCCCTTAAAAAGGATTGAATTTTTCCCTTGTGAAAATGGTTAAAGATTCAGCGAAGGTTTGCATTTGAGCACCATTCTGAGGAAAACCAGAAGCAGAATATTCAAACTGAGGGGCTCAAACTAAACCAGGAACAAACCTCTTAACAGCCACTCAGACGAAGCTGCTCATCTGCAAAACAGAAATTCAAAAAAAAAAAAATAAAAATTGAAAGATAGATTTTTTGAGAAATTGCGTTTCCCATGTTCTCCCGAAGCTGTGCTTACTTCCGAATCCCTACATTGCTACCACCGTACACTTGCATATCTGTTCTCGTCCATTCTTCTTCTTCTATCTGTTTTCTCTTCCTTTTTCTTTCTTTTTCTCTTATCAATCCTTGCCTGTCGTATCTCCAGAGGACACAGTCTTACAAAGTAACTGTCTCTTGCTTTCATTGTTGTTCTCTCTTTCTAGTTCTGAAGTACCATTGCGGCATGCCACCACAAAAACGTTTCATTTCAACACACCTACCTACGTATCTTGCTGCTTGCTGCCTTCCTTAGCTTGCTTGCTGTTGGGATTTTTTTCCAGAAGTTCTCTTTAGCTGCCATTTGGGCACTGTTACTTTAAGGTTCACTGCATGGTTTGAGCCTCTCGGGTAAACATTCTAATTTCCAAAGATAATGCACCTACCAGAATGTTTCATTTTTTATTTTGCACCGAAATGGCTTAAAATCGTGATTTCCTACATTTGCGAGTTCTGCATTTTCGTCCCCGGTAGTTGCAGTGCACATTATGGTCGTGTATGTTCCGGTCTTCAGAAGGTACTGCTGTCGTCAATCTGATCATCCGTTCGGAGGACTCGTATCACAAAACATGAATCAGATTCAGACACGGCTGAGTGGAAATGTAGAGCTTTTCGGGAACAGCAATGTCCAACTGTCCACCCTTCCAGCACTTTAAAATGCGTGGCTTTAAAAGTGAAGTTCATATCATTCGTGAACGATGGTAAATGTAACAACTGAACGGAGAAATGGCAGGTATCCCATCAGCTGGGGCTTTTTTGAAAAAGTGAAACAATGCTTGTGCAAAGCACGTTCTTGTGGCATTATTTATGGGATGTCACCGTGTGTCACTCTGGGTTGTCCAGAAGGGTCTTGCTTTCATGTTTGTGGCCTTTTTAAAGCGATAAACTGATGTTCAACACATCCTAAAATAACTGAGAAATTGATTGATACTCAATGTTGGGTAGATGGCATATTTTGCCTGCTTCTTAACAGCAGAGATAGAGTAAAAATGCTGTTTGTTTAGCAAGCGTTTCCATTGGTATTTGATGCTTTTCACTTCCACGATATGGAAATATTGAACTACTTTAAAAGTAAACACTGCCATGCATCATAACATTCCTATAGTATGACAGTATTGTTAGCCAAAAAATGGGCAGCTTGCATCAACAATGCCACACTTTTTTATTCAACAAACAAAAGAGACTGGCATCCCCAAAATGTTCCAGTGCAGTGTCTCTAGCAATTCTGATGAAGAAATGTCAATGAAGGAGTCGGTGTGGGTGGACACGAGCTTCCAAGCACCTCTGCAAACCATTGAGTCACATGCCGGAGCTTGTGTGGTTACAATTTGGCACCAGTTGTGATGCTGCAGTTCGGTGTCTTGTCGGGCTCCGATTGTACGGAACCATGGTGCCGTAAACAGGTCAGGGTGTTTTAAAAATGGTGGACATAACTTCGCCCGCATAATCCTCTAGGAATCTGGACAAAAAGTTTCAGTAAACTTTTTTCCGCAGATCCACAGTTTGGCTGAGGCAGGCATTTGTTTTGGCCTTCATCTAGAGCATGTTGAAATGCAATTTTGAACAACCTGAACAGCCAAAATGGTTCGAAATTGGCAAATGGAAGCGCAGTTGGCATGCGCATGGATAGTCCACAAACTCTCACCGGAAAACATCTTTGGCAGTTTTGTCGCATTCTCATTTTCTCACTCATCTGACTTTCGACAGGCCATTCATCGGCATATCAGATCTTCCGCTGCTCCGCTGACAAGTCACAATGATACTTAAAGGCCAATAACAACTAGCTATGATACCAGAACCTATCCTGAGTGCATTTTCCGACAGTGCAGAGAAAAAAAAGCTTTTTGGCCAGGTTCAGTTTCCACTCATAGCGGCACACCAAATCTTCCCCTTAAGGGGGGGCCAACCCAAAATTACTAACTTCGGTGTTTATTATTCAATTGCAGCCAAATTTTGCACACATTTGGTGTTAGGTGAAGGAAGTTTGTGTGTGAAATTTCACCTCTGTATCTTAAGTGGTTCCAGAGTTATTCATGTTTTAGTAAAAATCATTACGCGGAACTTTGCGCGACTCCTGTATTGTAACGGCATGTCTTATTTAACTTCAATTTGCGCCAAACTCTTCCAAAAGGTGCCAAAAGTGGAGTAACAGAGCCCGTTTTTTCATTTTTGACCCAAAACATTTGAAATGGTTCCTTGCGAGACTTGTATTTTAAGAAGCGATGCGCTTGGGAAGATGAATGCAAAAAAAAGCGGAAACAGATTGAAAATATCAAAATTCCGGCTCTGTCACTCCATTTCTGACAAAAAAATTCGTCAGTATGCAAAATTTGGCCTTTTTATCTTGTCAAATGGCTGAGATAGAGCATTCGAAAGTTTAAAAAGGCAGGCGAAAAGCGATTTGCGGCAAATAAGCATTTTTAGAAAAGGACAGAAAGTACAAAATATCTATGTTTCGCTGTTCGAAAAAAGTCTCTCATTTGAAAACGGATTGAGATATTGACCTCTGGTTTTTTGCATTAAATTCGTCAGAAAATTCTCCATGAGAACGCAATAAAAACCAGACATGCAAAATTTGTGCAAAAATTTTTTAATTTTGGGTTGGCCCCCCCCTTAAGTCACAATGATACCCTGAAGGCCAACAACAAGCTATGCGATCAGAGCTGGTCCTGGATGCATTGTGCGCCAGTGCAGAGCGAAGCAATAATTGCTTTTGGTTCTCCAATTTAGGCAGTCCAAAATGGCTGTGCAGCAGTTAGTTGCCCTTCCCGCAGAGAGATAATGTAGTTGTTGGAGGTTCAAACAGATATTGGGGAACGCCGCTTCTCCCGGTAGACCTTTCGCAACCCGAATATGCAACCTAGATTGTAAAATTGTGGCATTTATGATCATCTGAATTCCCTTGAATGATGCCAAATTAATGTGACGGATATATGTACCTGTCAATGATGCTTATTTGGAAATCTTGAAAAGTGAAGATACGAATACATCTGCATAACACCTGCGATTCCAGTTGTTAGTTCGAATAATTCTGGGCATGCAGGTGGCCTGCAATAATTGTGATAGAGAGAGAGGAGTCCAAGTGTGTACATTGGATGAAAGGCAAAATATATTCTTGCAACAAACAACCAAGCGGTGCATTTGCAGGCATGAGTTCATTGAGACTTCTTCACAATTACGAGATAAATATGTGGGCAAAGTAATGTCCACTATTTTCAGAATCACCCATCGGTGAATCGGTGGGTTTGAAGACAACCCACCGAGGGGCGGAGGAGAATGAAAGTTTGATTGAGCATATTATGTATGAGATAGTGTTTGAACTTCAAATTCTGAAATAATAAGAAATCAAATAGTCTATGAACAAGAAAAAGATAAGAATCTTTCAAAGAGTGAGAGATCACAAGAAAGATAAAAGAGGAAGGGTGCAAAAAGGACTCAACAGGAAGATAGGACTAAGGTGAATGAAGAAGGGAGGGATGGGCACCACATCCTTGGTGTGGTGTGCCACACGTGACAATCCCTCAGGCATGGATCATCTGTTTTTGCTCAAGAGCCAGTTTTGGCTTAAAATGTGGTTGTAGACATCCTTGCAGCAGTCATTGCACTGGAACGGATGCCAATAATGCGTCATGTTTTCACTTTTTCACTGCATCCACATTTCGTATATTATCGTATTTCTCTCTTTCTTTTCTTTTTCTCTTCCGTCTCTCTTCGTGTCGTGTTGTGGCTATATGATTCGCCTGTGGTCCTCTGTTCTGCTTCTTCTGCACTACTCGCTCTTTATTTGTCGTTTTATTGTTATCGTTATCTATCACGAACACAATTGAACTCTGGGTGCTTTTGTGAATCATGAAGCCAAATTGCTATTGATGAGCAGTAAGTTTCTTGCTTGTGTGTGCGTTGTTTTTGCATGCGTGTGTTGAACGCCCTGATGTTGTTTTGCATGGTCAGTCATTCCATCACATCATTGTAATGATTGTTTTTTATCCCGTCTGAAACCCATCAAAATCTTTGGAAGTGGCGAGACAGCCACTTCTGCTGAAAGGTTCGTCGGTTTTGTCCCCAGGAAACAGAAAAATATAGGAAAACAATTTTTTGGAACAAAAGGTCATTTGACTTGTTGTCATTTGACATTGTTTTTACTTGAACTGCTGCCCGTGGCAAATGTGCCAGAATGAAATTTCCTCCATTTGATTGATTTCCTCCGTTTGAACCACTGATTTGATTGATTCGGACCGACGAGAGTGGCGTGTGTTGGCGTGTCCTCTCATTTTTGTGTGACTGTTTATTTTTACTTGCCTCCCTCATGTTCAACCATCCATTTTTTATTGCATCATTCTTGTTCGTTTTTTAATTTTGGCGTTTTTTATTTTGGCAATTTTTATTTTGTGCCACTTCTGCTCCCTGGGATATTGTTTTTGTGAAGTTGTGTTTTTTATCAGCTACCCAAGATCTACCATTTTTAAATCGCTTTTTTGTTGGATGCGACTTGTAGGCCAGTGCCACTCTTACCAACCCATCAAAGTGACATGCGCTGATAGCCTTTTCCATACCCATTCTTTCCCCATTCAGTTAGATTTCGTCTCCGTTTGACATCTTTTTTTGCCTTTGCTTATGGTGGCTGATTACGTCACACCATTTCTGATGTGATTGCTAACCCTGCTAACAAAACCCTGAGAGGATTTTGTTTATAACCCTGTGAGGATTTTGTTTGGCCTTTAACCCGGTTTCCATTGCTTGGATTTATTTGGCACCTAATTCATTTTTCATTGCGTATGACCATTACATTCTTTTATTATTTTATCTCTTGGTATTAAAAGGTGCCAGCAGGGTTTTGTGGATATTCCAGAAAGTTTTGAGCCAGGGATCTCAGAGCTTCCCGTTGGCAGTCTCTTGGTTGGAAAGAGGTTCTGCACAATTGAATGGAGCATTTTTCATCAATCTTGTTAAATAATCCACAATGAACACCAGTCACACAGATGTCATTGTCCACACACTCTAAACAATGTCTCCAACACGAATATGTGTGGGTTTCTAAAAAAAATGAGGTTGCGAAGTAAAATGTATGCCTC
The DNA here is from genome assembly GCA_030068105.1 of Sinentomon sp. SZTP_YWyxl. NCBI lineage: Eukaryota > Metazoa > Arthropoda > Protura > Sinentomata > Sinentomidae > Sinentomon > Sinentomon sp. SZTP_YWyxl. The sequence continues at coordinate 4,679 of JASGXE010013921.1, read as the reverse complement.
TGTGTTGCTTTTCAAACCATTATGATTGGTATCTGGTGCCATTACGAACTAAAGTCGGGAAGTTCCCATGGATGAAATTCAGTTTCTTGATGGGAAAACATTTGTATTTTTGTTCTTTTTCCCTTTGGAAATCATCCAGCTGAATGTCTTTGCTAAGTTTAACATCGGAGATATCTCTGTTATCTTTTTTTAGGCTCACAAGCATCTGCCCTTCGCAAGGAGGTTATCAGGAACAAAATTCGTGCAATTGGAAAGATGGCCAGGGTATTTTCTGTGCTGAGGTAAGGACTATAATTCCTTTGTTTAAGTTAAATTATTTTATCAGTACAGATCAAAATTTTTTTCATTGTGTGCTCTCTTAGTTTCTCCAGGACCATGAAAAGACTTTTCAAAAAAGACTTTTCAAAAACTGAGGGTGACTGCATGTTATCCTTCAATCGAGAAGCTGCGATTCCAGTTGTCCTTCAAAAACTACAAACATAAATCAACACTGCAAGAAAAGCAAGGACAAACCATAAAGCACACTTACCCCGGGGAGATTTGGTTGAGGTCTTGCTTATACTGCGGCATAAATTGTGTCCCTGCCCCACCGCAGCAGAAAAAAGTGAGGTCGGGTCACAGTTTATGCCGCAGTATAAGCAAGACCTCAACCACTTCTCTCCGGGGTTAGTGTTTTGTAGATATTCCAGAAAGTTTTTTGAGCCAGGGATCTCGGAGTTTCCCGTTGGCAGTCTCTTGGTTGGAAAGAAGTTCTGCACAATTGAATGGAGCATTTTTCATCAATCTTGTTGAAGAATCCACAGTGAACACCAGTCGCATTCACACAGATGTCATTGTCCACACACTCTGAACAAAGAAAAGCAAGAACAAACCATAAAGCACACTTAGTGTGCTTTATGAACAAAGAAACACTCTGAACAAAGAAAAGCAAGAACAAACCATAAAGCACACTTGGTGTGCTTTTAAGTGTGCTTTATGATTTGTTCTTGCTTTTCTTGCAGTGTTAATTTATGTTTGTAGTTTTTGAAGGACTGAACTGGAATCGCAACTTCTCGATTGAAGGATAACATGCAGTCACCCTCAGTTTTTCACATCCGAGGTCGATAGTTCTGTCGATATCCACTGCAGATTTAGCATGGTTTGAGGTGACTTATGTTTTTGCCGATTGCACGGCACAGAAGTGGATGTGCGAATTTAAAGGGGAGGTTGTGCACAAAGGAGGGATGATGACCATCAATCTCACTGCATCCCAGAGCGAAAGCCCTTCATACTGCCTTTCACGATATCATAACAAATCTCTGCATGTTACTTTCGTCATCCAGCATTTTTGGCACTCATCATGTTCCCACTGATTTTGTTCATTTTAAGGTCACACAAAGAAATGGTTAAAAAAAGAAATTCTATGCACAGATTTGGCTGCAAAACCTGTCAAGTTACCTACTGGTGGTCTTCTTTCCTTCATAATCGCTGTAACTCGGTGATAGCCATTGCTGTCCTTGGTGACCACCCTGCCCTATTAAATTGCTTGGGTTGCCTCCTACCACAACTGCATGGGTTATGCTTGGGTTACTTGCAGCCTACTGCAATCTGTGGGGGTATAATCACTGAAAAGGACAGGAGGTGTGTGTTTTTGAATTGAAAACTCATAGAGTGCTGTTATTCTATCTAAAAGGAGCGGTGGATTCCATTGCCTTCGAAACAATGCGAACAGAAACGGCCACTGCAAGAAAACCAGGAAGAAACCACGAACTGCACTTTGTGCAGACCCAGGGAACGAACAGGATTATAATTTGAAGCAAGGTCCTGCTGACTGCAATGATTTGAAACAAAGCCGTGCTGAGAGCAACTTCTTTGAAACAAAGCCCTTCTGCCTGCAACTATTTGCAACAGATATATCATATTCTTTCAGATAACAGTGCAATGTTTTAGGTTCAGTAGTTACTGCATCATGTAGGGTGCTAATCAATGAACAAGTAACAACAGACTTGATTAGAAATTTTCTCTTCGTTTTTCTTATTGCAACACGATGGTATAACATCCTTTTGTGCTTCAAGTCATGAAGTTCTGAACTACAGGTATTTTGAAGACTTCACTGAGTTTCGAGGACCTCACTGGGAAATGATCTTCCAATTACACATTATGGCAGTGGAATTATTTATGTCTTCCAAAGTACAAGTCATTTCTTGATTCGCTGTACAGCGGTGTTCTTTTTTCGTAGAAATGCAGTGCCATTGAGATCCCGAAATTACTGTTGCATGGTCAAATTGCAAGGATACCCAGTTTCTACTGGATAAAGATTGTGTAAATTTAAAGCGTGAAATGGATTTTGTTTCTTTCCTTGCTGGACCGCATGGCTGCATATTTTGGTTGACCAACATTGACGTTTTCGTTTTTTTTTCATCTTTCCATCCAATCTACTTATTAGGGAGGAAAGCGAAAGTGTCTTGGAGCTGAAGGGTTTGACACCAACTGGATCATTGCCATTGGGGGCTCTATCAGGCGGAAAGACATCGCTGAAGAATGGTAGGCAAGATTGTGTCTATTTTGTGTAATCTGAAATGATTTTTGTTTTGTTTTATTGATGTTGGCTTTATTTTTGGACAAGTCGCTTTATTTTGACAGTTGATGGCTAATTGACAATTGGCTTTATTTTTTTACTTTAATGCACCTAAAATGTTCCAATTCTTGAAGATTTTTCAAGAAATGATTTTGGGCATTTCAAAAAATTCCTGAATTTCGTGTCAAATTTGCACGATAGAAAAAAATTTGTGTGAAATTTGCACATGCAAAATTTGCATGGTTGGTGCCAGGCACTTGCTATCCAATCATGATTTTTTTTTCTCTGATGATTCGTTAATTCTCTTTTTTTTATATATCATATCATCATCGTTCTGTGGCAGTTGGTGTTTTGGTTAGGATGCCATCAATGGGGGCCACAAATGGCTCACAATTCATGTCTTTACAAAAAATATTTGAATCAACTCGACGCAGTTTGTTTTTATTTCTGGAGGCCTTTTCTTTTTGACTTCTAAAGAAAAAGCACACTTCAAAGTCGTTACTGCTCAATTTTTCTATTTTCTGTGTTTGAAAATCTGTTCTCAGGTCCGTAAAATATCTCACAACCAACTGCCACTTTCAGTCTCAAGAATTTGAAATTTCCCTGTTATCGGCGCATGACAATGACCCCACTTCTGTCCCTTGTTTTGCAGCCCTCGTTGGATTTTCACCGAATCATAAAATTACATCATTCAAAGAGGCAAAGGGTCTCGATGCCATCAACGAGAGGATGCCGCCAAGGAAGGATGCGCCATCACCGGTGTCCCCCTCTTCGTCGTCTACAACAGCAAATGTGCCGGACGGAGCAGGAACAAAGAATAGCCAGACGAATGCGCACTAAGAAAGAAAGAGAACCAACGTTTGAGAATGCTTTGTTGCCACTTGTGAACTGAATGAATGATGAATGAATGAATGAATGAACAATTTGCTTGCCTCTGGTGTGGGATGGGATGCTTCTTCTCTTCTGTACAAACACATGGTGCCAGTGCTTCAGGTAAGGGGAGGAGTGTTTTTTTTTTCAATTATTGGAAAGTTTGAAGATCTTGATTTGCTGAAAAACCAAAAAAAAAAACAAAAACAAATTTTGCAAAAACGAATTGGAATAATTAGCCAACGATAATGTGTGTAAACAATTTGGTACTACTGTTGTAATCTTTCTACCCCATCGGCTCGGTAAAGGTTATTATCGATCAGCCAATGGTGCAGATAGCCTGAATGAGCTGTCGAATGCAGCTACTGCTCAGAACTCCTTCAGCTGGACAGCCAGGAAAATTTCCTACCAAGAACTGGAATGCTCAATGGCTGGGAGAACACAGTTGCAGGCAATGCATTCCAATCAGGGATTGCATGTGAAAGGATAGAAAAATTACGGACAGGGGCCTTCGAAAAAGGGTGATCATACCTGCCAAGAATGAGGGACAGTCAATAAACCCACGCAGGTTCCCCCACCCCGGTTGCAAAGCACTCGAAACAGGCACAAGAGGCGATAACATTTTCTCCTGGCAGCCGGCGTCGGCCAACCAAGCTGAGTAATCAGCTGACATGCTGATTTTCGTTCGATTGTCTACAACAACAAAGTGAGCAGCACGGCGCTGGATTATTCCGACACACATTTGCAAAATAAGTGAAGTCCCCAGGATGTCGATGCATACTCCAAAATGGGCCTAACTATGACAAAATTGGCAATCCCACTGAGCAGCATTTACCATTTCTGGTGAGATGAGTGAGCCTTATCCATTCGTAGAAGAAGCGGACACACGACCGGTTTCACCTTCACTCGGAGGGCTTCTTCAGGTGCAGATAAAAACAGCCAATGGCTTTCACCTGCCAATGGTGCCTTCTCCTCCAGCACCCATTTTAGCTTGTTTCATCTTCATCATGTGAGTGTCTTTCATCGCTGTTTTTACCTGCACCTGAGGAAGCCCTCCGAGTGAAGGCGAAACCGGTCGTGTGTCCGCTTCTTCTACGAATGGATAAGGCTCACTCATCTCACCAGAAATGGCAAATGCTGATAAACCTATTCGTGGTGCACGTGCTTCAATTATTGTCAATCCCATGTATTTTAGTGGGACACTTCCTAAACTTCTTTTTAATGAAGTACTGAGCACTGATACTACTTTGAA
>JASGXE010013920.1:0-12871 GCA_030068105.1 Sinentomon sp. SZTP_YWyxl | reverse complement strand
GGGACACAACGGTGGACAGACGTCAACTTGCTGGACGAGCTCAGAATGTGGAATTGATTTGATGGATTGAGCAGTCTCAACAAGGATGCAATCTGACAAACGCACAGTCTATCAAAAGCACAGTCTGACACAAGCTCAGTCCAACAAAAACGGCAGTCTATCAACTGTCACCGTCTGTCAATCGAGCTGTCCACAGATATCCCTTAGATATTCCGAAATTTTTCACAAGTCACAACATCATAAAATTGCAGCAAATGCGCAAAGTCTCTTTGGCCGTTTTGATGCTGAACAACACCGAAAGGAAATCAAGCCAGTGAATGACACAGAGTCCATGTTCTTCCATTCCAAGTCTTCTCACATTCAAGTTTTTTGTTTGCAATCCACCCACCCTGCAGTTACGCTAGGTCAGGTTAGGTTTGGTTCGGTCAGGTTAGGTTAGGAGGTTAAATTCCTTTAGGTAGGAGGAAGGTAGGTACTTGTCGAAAACGTGTGTTATGAACATGAAATCCACCTGGAAAAAAGAAAACACAAGAAAATGCAAGAAACTCATCTTCCAAAAATTGATTCCAGATGCAAATGGTTAAGGCCCCCCCGGCCCCCACCCGCTCCCAAGGCGCATGGCGTGGGCATGGGGCCGGGTAAAACCTGTGCACTGGGTCTTAGATTAGAGCGAGTCCTTAACCGAAACTCAAAGAAATCGAACTCATATATAAGCAAAGATTTTTTGAAAAGAAAAAAACATCTAACGTCGAGTGTTGTTGAGCTCATGATCTGGAATAACTTCTTTTCCTGAGGGATCTTCAAAAAATAAAAAATAAAATAACGGTGCTTTGAGCATTTTGTACACGCAATTTTCCCTCGTGATAAATTTTTATTCCACAACTCAATATACAGGTATTCTCGGATTTTTGTTAAGTCTATCTTCTGAGACAGTCTATCTTCTGCTCAGCTCAGTCTAACAAAAATTCAAATTTCTGTGCAGTCAGAGTCTATCAAACGAACACACAACGACTTCGCCACTGCTCACTGCTGAGATTCAAAACAACTCAACTCACATTCCCCAAATCTGATTTTGTTTATCAGTTTGCTAGTCTGACAAAAGAACAGTCTAACAAAAGCTCTGTCTGACAAAAGAACAGTCGGAAGTGACTAAAGTGCTGAACCATGCTTGTCCGGGGAGTGGGGACACACCGGTGGAGATATCACAAAATGGAAACGAAAAACACTGCAAGCAAGTGGCCGTGTCCAGTGAACAGACGTAGCTCTGATTTCGAACACCTGCGGTGCGGTTAGACTCCGCTTATCTGCAAGCAATATCTTGAAAGTTTTCAAAAAAGTTTTCAGCGTCCCGTCTGTGTGTGGATAACGTGTCAATAATAAACATCCATTGTAACTTTGGCAAATGCAATCGCAACAGGGTGGGCCTGTGGTTCTGCCTGCACACGATGAAGGCACTCAATTGGGAATGTATGGGGCAAAAATGCATGTGCTACTCCTTGCACTTGCGAAAACTTGAAGGGCGGTGCGCCCACAGGCCGGGTCGCCAGTTTCAAAACCCTGCCGCGACTTTAGATGGCAGGCCGGGGCCCCCAGCGAGCACCTTTTTCCATGAGAGGGGACAGGGTTAGGTCAGGTTCAGATACCTATAGATAAGAAAAAAATATTTTTTTTTCTTGCAAGTAATGGGCCCCAAATGAGCATTCTTGCGCAAAATGCTCTCAACCATCAAAAGTCGCGGCAGGGTTTGTAAAATCTCGGCCGGGTCCTGTCCTGTTCGACATGATCACAAAGACTTGCAAGCATAGCATTGGTCGTCAGAATGAATTGCCTGACTGTGGAGCAATGACACGTCAATGTTGTGAAATGGGTGTGGGTATGCTTCTTCCACAAAGAGTGAAATGCACTCACAAGTCAAAATTTCAACGTTTTGCGACATTTCTGTTGAAACAAATAAAAATAAATCTGCCTGGAAAATTGCCATGGGCTGAAGTTGTGTGTATGAAGAAATTATGTCCGCTGAACCATTTCCAGTTGCAGGCAGCGCAATCCGAACACCCTGTCACTGAGATGCAGGCACTTGCTCTTTCAACTTTTGTCATTCCCGATGAAAACGATAAAAACAAAATTTGTTTTTTTTTTCGCACCGAAAAACATAAAAAAAAAAAAATTCCCGATGGGCGTTTGCTGTCGACCGTCCCCGACGTCAGCCTCACCAAAAAATTGGTGCAATTATCGTTACCATTTTCGCCGTACACCCTTTACAGGTATTCTCGGATTTTTGTTATAGGTACCTGGGAGGTAATGGGTAGATAGATGTACCTATTAAATACAGTCTATCAAGTAGACAGTCTGTCTTCTGCGCAGTCTAACAAAAATTCAAATTTCTGTACAGTCGTATCTTCAAACGAACACACAACGTCTTCGCCACTGCTGAGATTCAAAACAACTCAACTCACATTCCCCAAAACTCTGATTTTGTTTATCAGTTTGCCAGTCTAACAAAAGATCTGTCTGACAAAAGAACAGTCTAACAAATGAACAGTCTTAGCAAATGCTCCATCTAACAAAAACATTGTCTATCAACTTATCAGTTTACCCACTGCACAGTAATCCACATTGAAGTCTACCAATAGACAGTCTATCAAACAGACAGTCCAACAAATGAACAGTCTAACACGAAAACGTCTTTCAAAAACCCCCAACCCTCCAATTCGAGGGATTTCAGATTTGTCCTTTTTTTTGTGGGAATCTTTGCAAGAAGAACTGAAAATTGTGTCCCAAACTCCAATCTCCCACAACCACATTTCAGTTCATGCGAAAATGTTTTCGTGTAGGTACCTATTTCACAAATTTCCATCGAATCGGTCTTGTCGAATGCGCCTCGACTGGACTGTGTCCACGCGCGAGTCTGCGACCTCAGCAGACACGTCAGATCCAGAAACATCAACAACGACATGAACTATTTGATTTGGCTGGCCCATCAACGTTTTTCGCAACGTTGGCAAAAATCACAAAGTGGTTCTCTGCACACTGCACAGTTTGTGCTCATGTGTCCTTAAATTCAGTCGTAGGCATAAGAAAATCTGTACATTTTCGAGTCATCAGTTTCTTTATACATTGGCTTGACATGACAAAAGCAAAGCGGATGGAGGACAACCGGCTGAATTTGGGCCCAAAAGAGCAAAAACAATTATTGATGAAAAATATGTGACCGTTTTTGTGTTGCTGGAATGGGCAGGGGTGTGCGAATCCGCTCGAATCCGGAAATCTCGAATCCGAATCCCTTGAAAATACTCGAATCCGAATCCATCTCGAATCCTCACGGTCAGCAAATTTCGAATCAGAACCCGAATCCGAATCCAAAAAAAAATTCGAATCCGAATCCAAAAAAAAAAAAAAAATTGAATCCGAATCCATCATGCACGAATCCAAATCCTCTGTATCAGTTGGTGAATTAAAGTGCTTCCAAACAAAGAAGGCACCGCACCAAAATTCAATGCAGGGATGCGCAAATTCAAAGCGGAATGGGTTGCATTGCCAAGAACACAGCATTTAATTTTGAGCATCGTTGTTTTTCGGCCAAACATGCACAATTTGTGACGGCATGGCTTTTTATTCAGCATTTTGAAATCGCCGTTTGAATAATCCTTTCGAGATTTCTTTTTGGGGTTCAGGCTGATCCTGATTTGACCACAAAAGTTTCCAGGGCATGATAAATACATTTGAACGACCGACAAACGTTCATGGCAAATTCCAAAACGTTTGACTTGTGAATAAACAATGCAGAATGCCAATTCCGCCAAAGCGACCCCCAATTCTGAGGTATGTTTGGTAAACTCATCGCCGACAAGCCAAAATAAACAAATCGGAGCCGTCAAACAACGAAACCAACCAAAACGTTTTCCAGTGTCACACAGCAAATTTTTCAACCGATTCGGAACTTTGCCGAACCAAGAACATCCAGAATTCAAGTTTTTGCAAATGAAAGCGATGAAAATCTGATGAAATTGCAGAACCGCCGAAAATGCAAATGGACATGGCTTTGCTGCAATGTTTGTTTACCCCTGCTCTTGCCCGTCCTCCACCCGCTCTGTTCTCTACTTTTCGGCACGATGCCTTCTTTGTTTGGACGGACTTTAGGTAAGGATTTTAAATTCAAAATAGATCCATACCTACATAATTCCAGTTCAATGCCATATTCTGTTGAAGTGATTGCATGTCACCTTTATCTCAACAATCATCATCATCTGTAGTCGTATAGCTGCCAGCTCATGACGGCAAATCTGATGATGATGATTGTTGAGATAAAGGTGACATGCAATCACTTCAACAGAATATGGCATTGAACTGGAATTATGTAGGTATGGATCTATTTTGAATTTAAAATCCTTACCTAAAGTCCGTCCAAACAAAGAAGGCATCGTGCCGAAAAGTAGAGAACAGAGCGGGTGGAGGACGGGCAAGAGCAGGGGTAAACAAACATTGCAGCAAAGCCATGTCCATTTGCATTTTCGGCGGTTCTGCAATTTCATCAGATTTTCATCGCTTTCATTTGCAAAAACTTGAATTCTGGATGTTCTTGGTTCGGCAAAGTTCCGAATCGGTTGAAAAATTGCTGTGTGACACTGGAAAACGTTTTGGTTTTTCGTTGTTTGACGGCTCCGATTTGTTTATTTGGCTTGTCGGCGATGAGTTTACCAAACATACCTCAGAATGGGGGTCGCTTTGGCGGAATTGGCATTCTGCATTGTTTTTCACAAGTCAAACGTTTTGGAATTTGCCATGAACGTTTGTCGGTCGTTCAAATGTATTTATCATGCCCTGGAAATTTTGTGGTCAAATCAGGACAGCCTGAACCCCAAAAAGAAATCTCGAAAGGATTATTCAAACGGCGATTTCAAAATGCTGAATAAAAAGCCATGCCGTCACAAATTGTGCATGTTTGGCCGAAAAACAACGATGCTCAAAATTAAATGCTGTGTTCTTGGCAATGCAACCCATTCCGCTTTGAATTTGCGCATCCCTGCATTGAATTTGGGCGGTGCCTTCTTTGTTTGGAAGCACTTTAATTCACCAACTGATACAGAGGATTTGGATTCGTGCATGATGGATTCGGATTCAATTTTTTTTTTTTTTTTGGATTCGGATTCGAATTTTTTTTTGGATTCGGATTCGGGTTCTGATTCGAAATTTGCTGACCGTGAGGATTCGAGATGGATTCGGATTCGAGTATTTTCAAGGGATTCGGATTCGAGATTTCCGGATTCGAGCGGATTCGACACCCCTGCCCATTCCAGCAACACAAAAACGGTCACATATTTTTCATCAATAATTGTTTTTGCTCTTTTGGGCCCAAATTCAGCCGGTTTCCTCCATCCGCTTTGCTTTTGTCATGTCAAGCCAATGATAAAGAAACTGATGACTCGAAAATGTACAGATTTTCTTATGCCTACGACTGAATTTAAGGACACATGAGCACAAACTGTGCAGTGTGCAGAGAACCACTTTGTGATTTTTGCCAACGTTGCGAAAAACGTTGATGGGCCAGCCAAATCAAATAGTTCAGTCGTTGTTGATGTTTCTGGATCTGACTGTCTGCTGAGGTCGCAGACTCGCCGTGGACACAGTCCAGTCGAGGCGCATTCGACAAGACCGATTCGATGGAAATTTGTGAAATAGGTACACGAAAACATTTTCGCATGAACTGAAATGTGGTTGTGGGAGATTGGAGTTTGGGACACAATTTTCAGTTCTTCTTGCAAAGATTCCCACAAAAAAAGGACAAATCTGAAATCCCTCGAATTGGAGGGTTGGGGGTTTTTGAAAGACGTTTTCGTGTTAGACTGTTCATTTGTTAGACTGTCTGTTTGATAGACTGTCTATTGGTAGACTTCAATGTGGATTACTGTGCAGTGGGTAAACTGATAAGTTGATAGACAATGTTTTTGTTAGATGGAGCATTTGCTAGACTGTTCATTTGTTAGACTGTTCTTTTGTCAGACAGATCTTTTGTTAGACTGGCAAACTGATAAACAAAATCAGAGTTTTGGGGAATGTGAGTTGAGTTGTTTTGAATCTCAGCAGTGGCGAAGACGTTGTGTGTTCGTTTGATAGACTGTACAGAAATTTGAATTTTTGTTAGACTGCGCAGAAGACAGACTGTCTACTTGATAGACTGTATTTAATAGGTACATCTATCTACCCATACCTCCCAAGGTACCTATAACAAAAATCCGAGAATCCTGAAAAGGGTGTACGGCGAAAATGGTAACGATAATTGCACCAATTTTTTGGTGAGGCGACGTCGGGGACGGTCGACAGCAAACGCCCTCGGGAATTTTTTTTTTTTTTTTTTTTTTTTCGGTGCGAAAAAAAAAACAAATTTTGTTTTTATCGTTTTCATCGGGAATGCAAAAGTTGAAAGAGCAAGTGCCTGCATCTCAGTGACAGGGTGTTCGGATTGCGCTGCCTGCAACTGGAAATGGTTCAGCGGACATAATTTCTTCATACACACAACTTCAGCCCATGGCATTTTCCAGGCAGATTTATTTTTATTTGTTTCAACAGAAATGTCGCAAACGTTGAAATTTTGACTTGTGAGTGCATTTCACTCTTTGTGGAAGAAGCATACCCACCAGGGATGGGCAAGGTAGGGAACCTTAGAGGGGGGTAAAGAGGTCTACGACGGGGGGGGGTAGGGCACCGAAAATGCATGGAGTCTGGGGGGCGGCAGCCCCCCAGCATGGGGGGTCTGGGGGCTGTGCCCCCAGCGGGGGGTCCAGGGGGCAGCCCCCCCCGCAGGGGGTTTGGGGGACAGCGTCCCCCAAAAAGCTGAAGCTTTTTTGAAAAATTAGGGGTCCTCAGATGCCATTTTACGAGATTTCAGGTCCTTTTTTCCTTATCCTGGAGGGTTTGCAGTCGCAATAGATGGAGCAAGGAAATAACTGTCAGACACGACTTTCTGGATGAGTTTTTTTTCATTTTACCATTTTCTGTAAATCAAAACAGAAAGTACAAAAGAAACAGAATGTAGCTATTGAAGTCCTGGGGTGTGCAGGGCACACACCAGGACTTCGGCCAAGGGTCCCCTCGGAAAAAGGCTAGGGGGTAACATCGGCCGAAGGTCGAGGTTACCCCCCCTAGCCTTTTTCCAGCAGGGGAATCAAAACAGGAATTACAAAAGAAACAGAATGTTGCTATTGAAGTTCTTCCTGGTGTGTGCAGGACACACGAGGACTTTGGCCAAAGGTACCCTTGGAAAAAGGATAGGGGGTAACCTGAGCCAAAGGCCGAGGTTACCCCCCCCCCTGGCCTTTTTCCGGCAGGGGAATCAAAAAGGAAGTAGGTACAAAAGAAACAGAATGTTGCTATTGAAGTCCTTCCTGGTGTGTTCAGGGCACACACCATGAAGGACTTTGATAGCAACATTCTAGGGTGGGGGGTAGGGGAGGTAACCTCGGCCAAAGGCAGAGGTTACCCCCCTAGCCTTTTTCCGGCAGGGGAATAAAAACAGAAAGTACAAAGAAACAATGTTGCTCCTATTGAAGTCCTGGTGTGTGCCCTGCACACACACCAGGACTCTTTTCCCACCTTTTTCCGACGGTACCCTTGGCCTTCGGCCAAGGGTACCGTCGGAAAAAGGCTGGGGGGGGGGTAACCTCGGCCGAAGGCCAGGGGGGGTAACCCCCCCTAACCCCCCCCCCCTATGCTCAACCCTGATACCCACACCCATTTCACAACATTCACGTGTCATTGCTCCACAGTCAGGCGATTCATTCTGACGACCAATGCTATGCTTGCAAGTGTTTGTGATCATGTCGAACAGGACAGGACCCGGCCGAGTTTTTACAAACCCTGCCGCGACTTTTGATGGTTGAGAGCATTTTGCGCAAGAATGCTCGTTTGGGGCCCATTACTTGCAAGAAAAAAAATATTTTTTTCTTATCTAAAGGTATCTGAACCTGACCTAACCCTGTCCCCTCTCATGGAAAAAGCAGTGCTCGCTGGGGCCCCGGCCTGCCATCTAAAGTCGCGGCAGGGTTTGGAAACTGGCGACCCGGCCTGTGGGCGCACCGCCCTTCAAGTTTTCGCAAGTGCAAGGAGTAGCACATGCGTTTTTGCCCCATACATTCCCAATTGAGTGCCTTCATCGTGTGCAGGCAGAACCACAGGCCCACCCTGTTGCGATTGCATTTGCCAAAGTTACAATGGATGTTTATTATTGACACGTTATCCACACACAGACGGGACGCTGAAAATTTTTTTGAAAACTTTCAAGATATTGCTTGCAGATAAGCGGAGTCTAACCGCACCGCAGGTGTTCGAAATCAGAGCTACGTCTGTACACTGGACACGGCCACTTGCTTGCAGTGTTTTTCGTTTCCATTTTGTGATATCTCCACCGGTGTGTCCCCACTCCCCGGACAAGCATGGTTCAGCACTTTAGTCACTTCCGACTGTTCTTTTGTCAGACAGAGCTTTTGTTAGACTGTTCTTTTGTCAGACTAGCAAACTGATAAACAAAATCAGATTTGGGGAATGTGAGTTGAGTTGTTTTGAATCTCAGCAGTGAGCAGTGGCGAAGTCGTTGTGTGTTCGTTTGATAGACTCTGACTGCACAGAAATTTGAATTTTTGTTAGACTGAGCTGAGCAGAAGATAGACTGTCTCAGAAGATAGACTTAACAAAAATCCGAGAATACCTGTATATTGAGTTGTGGAATAAAAATTTATCACGAGAGAAAATTGCGTGTACAAAATGCTCAAAGCACCGTTATTTTATTTTTTATTTTTTGAAGATCCCTCAGGAAAAGAAGTTATTCCAGATCATGAGCTCAACAACACTCGACGTTAGATGTTTTTTTTCTTTTCAAAAAATCTTTGCTTATATATGAGTTCGATTTCTTGAGTTTCGGTTAAGGACTCGCTCTAATCTAAGACCCAGTGCACAGGTTTTACCCGGCCCCATGCCCACGCCATGCGCCTTGGAGCGGGTGGGGGCCGGGGGGGGCCTTAACCATTTGCATCTGGAATCAATTTTTGGAAGATGAGTTTCTTGCATTTTCTTGTGTTTTCTTTTTCCCAGGTGGATTTCATGTTCACAACACACGTTTTCGACAAGTACCTACCTTCCTCCTACCTAAAGGAATTTAACCTCCTAACCTAACCTGACCAAACCAAACCTAACCTGACGTAACTGCGGGGTGGGTGGATTGCAAACAAAATTAACTTGAATGTGAGAAGACTTGGAATGGAAGAACATGGACTCTGTGTCATTCACTGGCTTGATTTCCTTTCGGTGTTGTTCAGCATTAAAATGGCCTAAGAGCCTTTGCGCATTTGCTGCAATTTTATGATGTTGTGACTTGTGAAAAATTTCGGAATATCTAAGGGATATCTGTGGACAGCTCGATTGACAGACGGTGACAGTTGATAGACTGCCGTTTTTGTTGGACTGAGCTTGTGTCAGACTGTGCTTTTGATAGACTGTGCGTTGTCAGATTGCATCCTTGTTGAGACTGCTCAATCCATCAAATCAATTCCACATTCTGAGCTCGTCCAGCAAGTTCGTTTCCACCGTTTGTGATATCTCCACCGAATGTGTCCATCCCCGGACAAGCATGGTTCAGCACTTTAGTCACTTCCGACTGTTCTTTTGTCAGACAGAGCTTGAGACTGTTCTTTTGTCAGACTAGCAAACTGACTAAACCAAAATCAGATTTGGGGAATGTGAGTTGAGTTGTTGAATCTCAGCAGTGAGCAGTGGCGAAGTCGTTGTGTGTTCGTTTGATAGACTCTACTGCACAGAAATTTGAATTTTTGTTAGACTGTGCTGAGCAGAAGATAGACTGCTCAGAAGATAGACTTAACAAAAATCCGAGAATACCTGTATATTGAGTTGTGGAATTAAAAATTAGATCATGCAGCAGAAAATTGCTGTGTTCAAAATGCTCAAAACGAACCTGGTTATTATTTTTTATTTTGAAAGAAATCCCTGCAGGAAAATTGAAACACTTATTCCAGATCATGAGCTCAACAATTCACTCGACGTTCAGATGTTTTTTCTTTTGGCAACAAAATCTTTGCTTATATATGAGTTCGATTTCTTGACGTTTAGATAAAGGACTAAGTGTCTAATCTAAGACCCAGTGTACAGGTTTTACCGGCCATTCCACGCCATGCGCCTTGAGCGGGTGGGTGCCGGGAGGGGCCTTAGACCATTTGCATCTGGAATCATATTGTTTGGACTGATGAGTTTCTTGCATTTTCTTGAAGGTAGCTTTTTTCCAGGCTGAGCATCTTTGATCGGGCTTCATAAGCACACGTTGTTCGACATGTACCTGAGGCTTCCTCCTACCGTGAACAGGGATTTAACCTGCTAACTAACCTGACCGAACCAAACGGGACCTGACCTAGCCGTAACTAGCAAAAGGGTGGTTGCTGCTATGATGGACTAAGGAGGAAGAGAATCCTTGAATGTGAGAAGACTTGGAATGGAAGAATATGGAACGTCTGTGATCATTCACTGGCTGATTTCCTTTCGGTGTTGTTCAGCAAAGTCCAGAAGATCAAGGCCGAAAGGGAAGACTTGTCAGACGGGATGCTGAAAGAACTTGTTATGATGTTGTGACTCCTGAACAATTCGGAAGTGATCTAAGGGATTTCTGTGGACAGCTCGATTGACAGGACGGTGACAGTTGACTAGACTGCCGTTTTTGTGGAACTGAGCTTGTGTCAGACTGTGCTTTTGATAGACTGTGAAGTTTGTCAGCATTGCATCCTTGTGCAGACTGACTCAAGTCCATCAAATCAATTCCACATTCTGAGCTCGTCCAGCAACGGTTTGAATACATGTTTGTCCACCGTTGTGTCCGAATGGACAATTTGCCGAAAAGCATTTGTTAAACTCAACTGTGACCCAACCTAACCTCACTCCAACCTGACCAACAACTTACTTGCCTAACCGACCCTAACCTGACAAAAAATCTTCTGCATTGCATTGTGTTCATTTCTTGTTTCCTTATTAAAAACTGCGGCATCAAGGTGTAACACTAAGGTCTGTTAAAGTTTTTGGCTGGGAGTGTAAAATTAGCTCCATGATTGCAGCAAGCAATCGCTGGTTCGATCCTAAACGACTGGTTACCATCATTTGAGAAAGGAGACGGTGGCATTCAAGCAAAATTGAAATCAACGTTTTTGTGGCAAAATTCAATTGGAATCCTTCAGGAGGTTGAGTCAACATCTCTGTGAACATTATCATTCGTTATTCAACTCCTTCTTCTGTGCTCAGGTAATGTTGAACTGAACCCTGGGCCTGGGCAGTCATCGCCATTGACGCCATCCAGAATTCCAGTTGCAAAACGGTCAACCCGAAACAAGTCCGCAAAAAAATGTGTGAATGATGCCAACCCTGTGGAAAATTGGATCCAGTGTGACTCCTGCTTAGACTGGGTTTCTTTTGGGGCTTCAGGGCTCACTGTTTCCTTTGAGGATGCTATCAAGGTGCCATTCACCTGCAGGGTTTGCCAGCTTTCCTCTGAGGTTGCTCTGTTGAGAGACGAGATGGTCGCATTGAGGGCCTTAGTGGGAAGCCTTCAAACATCGGTTTCCATTCCACCACCCTGCTCAATGGCTGCCCCTGACCCCCCACCAGAGAGACGGTCGGGAAATACAACTCATGATGGTGGTGAGAGCAGTTCAGGAAACAGCACTTCTCTTTGTCATTCTCAGCCTTCAACTCATATCCAACCACCTTGTTCTGGGCCCGGACTTTCCTCAACTACTGCAGTTTTTTCCATTGGAACTTCCAATTTGAAGCATTTATACCCTTTCTTCAACAATGTCAAGGACTGCGCAAGATTCACAAGGTGGAAAAATGGCCTTACCATAAAAGGTGTTTATCCACTCTTGCAGAGCTGTTTTACTGGCCTCGCTGGCCACAAACGAGTGTTGGTTAACTTAGTGATGGGTGAAATAGATATTTCTCGCAATCATGTTTCAGATACGGTTCTTTCATACACTAGGTTAATAAGTGACTTAAATGCCACCTTTAGTCTAGCATACCCAGGTGTTACCTTCGCACTGAATATTTGTTCAGTCCCTCCCAGGCCGCCCAACCCATCTTTGTCCAAAAAAATTACTGAGCTTAACGATGCTCTGGCTACCTGTTGTCAGAATTTGGTCAATGTGAACTTCCTCGATTTGCGCCATATTCAGTCCGCTGCTTTGTCTTATGACGGCTTGCATTCCTCCAAAGCAGGAGCTTTCAAGATTGCATCTGAGCTGGTGCGCTGTATGAACTCTTTTTTAGCCTAAAGCCCCACCAGCATTGCCAGCTATCATGTTCTAAGCCACATACCCTACAAAGTAGGCCTGATCCTACAATTCAAGGTATCGGATATGATTTTTCCCTTCTTCTTTTTAATGCCCGAAGTCTCTTCCCAAAGCGTTATGCCCTACGTCCTGTCCTCGACTCCGTCAATCCAGACTGTGTGGCAATTACTGAGACATGGCTTGACGACTCCTGCAATGAAAATGACCTTCTCCCTGACAAATACATCATATTCCGTCGGGATCGTTCTAGAACTGGTGGAGGTGTTCTCCTTGGGGTGAAGCCCAGTTTGCATCCAAGGCTCCTTTACTGCAGCAAAAGATATGAATTTGTCATCGTATCATTGGAATTCTCCTTCCCTCCAACTCTCATTCTTTTGCTTTATCGTCCCCCAAGTCACCCCCTTGACTCTTTCTCTGCCATCTGTTCAGAGTTTTTTGATGTCATCATTCCTTTTTCTCGAAATCACCCTCTTGGAATCAATCCCCCTTTGTTTGTCCTGGGGGTTTTAACTTGAACGTTTTGCCCATCACTGCTGACC